>JAWQEG010008112.1:0-15000 GCA_033782935.1 Petrolisthes cinctipes
ACGCCACACGGAGACAGATGGTAACACTGTTCACGGTCATCGCGTTGGCGCAGTACTACGTCTTCCTCTCAGGTATGGTACTAATTATTATTATTATTATTATTATTATTACTATTATCATTATTTTTTTTTTTTTTTTTTTTTACCGTATATTAATATTATTATTTTTTTTTTTTTACCGTATATTATTATTATTACTATTATTATTATTATCATTATCATTATTTATTTTTATTTTTTTTAACTGTATATTGTTATTATTTTTTTATTATACTGTATTTTATTATTATTATTATCATTATTTATTTATTTATTTTTTTACCGTATATTAATATTATTATTTTTTTGTTTTTACCGTATATTATTATTATTACTATTATTATTATTTTTATTTTATTTTTATTTTTTTGGACCGTATATTAATATTTTTATTCATTTTTTCCTTTTTTTTTTTACCATATATTATTATTATTATTAACTTTTTTTTTTTTTTTTTTTTAACCATATATGATTTTTATTTTTATTATGATTTTTATTTTTATTTTTTTTACGCAGGCTGGGTATTTTTTTAGTTTGTTTGTTTGTCAGTGTGTGTGTGTGTGTGTGTACTCTGTATGTGTATATATGTGTAATCTGTGTATATATGTATGTGTGTGTATATATGTGTACTCTGTATGTGTATATATGTGTACTCTGTGTATATATGTGTACTCTGTATGTGTATGTATGTGTACTCTGTGTATATATGTGTACTCTGTGTATATATGTGTACTCTGTGTGTATATATATGTGTACTCTGTATGTGTATATATGTGTACTCTGTGTGTATATATATGTGTACTCTGTGTATGTGTGTGTACTTTGTATGTGTATATATGTGTACTCTGTGTATGTGTGTGTACTCTGTATGTGTATATATGTGTACTCTGTGTATGTGTATATATGTGTACTCTGTGTGTGTATGTGTGTGTACTCTGTATGTGTATGTGTGTGTATATATGTGTGTATGTGTTTGTACTCTGTGTGTGTATATATATGTGTGTACTCTGTGTACATGTGTATTTATCTATTTTTTCTATGTGTATTTATCTATCTTTTCCACACGTGACCTAGAAAATAATTGGTGGGTTGATAAGGCCCATGAAATACAAAGCTATGCTGATACTAACAACATCCAAGGATTCTATAGTTCCATCAAGACCATTTATGGCCCCAAAAGAAATACCCTATCACCTGTTGCCTCGAGTGATGGGGCTGTCATCCACAAAGAGCGTGATGACATTCTGAACACTTTCAATCTCTGCTAAACCATCGTAATGAAACTGTGGAGATAGCAATTGATGCCTTACCTGATCTTCCACCCATTCAGATCTTAGACAACTCTCCTGAATTTCACGAACTAATGTCTGCCATCAAAAGCATCAAGGAAGGTAAAAGCTGTGGCCCAGATGGCATCCCCGGGGAACTGCTAAAAAACAAAAAACAAAGGAGAAAAGATAGACTGTAATAACACCCGCGGAATCTTTCTGCTCTCGGCTGCAGGGACAATCTTAGCCAGGATAATGAATGCTGTCTAGACTAATGACACATGTCTCTGAACCCATACTTCCAGAGTCCCAATGTGGGTTTAGAAAAGAGAGAGTGACTTTGGACATGATCTTCACTCTTAGACAAATACAGGAGAAATGTGCTCAACAAAATACTGTACCAACCTTTATATAGTTTTCATCGACTTAACTAAGGCTTTTTAAATATGGTGTTCCAAATAAGTTTCTTAATATGCTTAAGATCTTTCACAACAATATGGAAGCTAAGGGTGCGGGAGTAGGGGGACAGGCTTGGGGGGTGCGAGAATAGGGGGACAGGCTTTCTACCCTCCCATAAGCCTGTCCCCCCCTAAACTCCCCCCCAAGCCTGTCCCCCTATTCCCGCACCCCCCTAAACTCCCCCCCAAGCATGTTCCCCTACTCCCACACACCCCAAACCCCCCCCCCCCAAACAAAGTCCTGGAGGGCGAGAGTGTGTGTGGGTGTGTGTGTGTGTGTAGAGAGAGAGAGAGAGAGAGAGATTGGGGGATCAGAATCAACTCCATTCCCAGTTGTGATGGGCGTGAAACAGGGTGACGTCCTGGCTCCTGTTTTGTTCAATCTTTTTATATCTACTGTCATGTCACTGATGCAAAATTCATTAAGAGCGAATGATGGAATTCAGCTGCAATATATCTCCTTGATGGCAGCCTCTTTAACATACGGCGCCTGCAAGCTGAATCCAAAACCACAGTGAGACAGCTGGTTGACTTGCAGTATGCAGATGATGTTGCTTTAATACCTCACACCCCTGAATCAATACAACATATACTACACACTATATCATCCATCTACCAATCTCTGGGCCTACAAATCAGCACCAGAAAGACTGAAGTCATTGTCCAACAAATCAACCCAAACCAGGACCTCCCAGTCTTCAATATCAATGGAATTCAACTTAAATCTGTTCCAGTTTTCAAGTACCTTGGGAGCATTGTAACTCCTTCCAATAGACTTGACGAAGAGGTACTAGACAGAATCAATAAAGCAGCTAATTCATTTGGAAAACTTCGCTCAAAAGTCTTCCAAAACAAACACCTTAGACTAACAACTAAAATCCAGGTTTATACATCAGTGTGTATATCTACTCTTCTTTATGGTGCTGAAACCTGGACCATGTACAGGCCACACTTAACCCAAATGGAAAAGTTCCATATAAACTGTCTCCAAAAAATACTTGGGGTCTCCTGGCAAGATCGGATTCCCCATGTACAGATCCTGGAAAGAACTGGTTGTACAAGCATGGAGGCTATGATCACCAAACGCCAACTGCGGTGGCTGGGTCATGTGATAAGAATGTCAGAGGACCGGCTCCCAAGGCAAGTTCTCTACGGTCAGATCCATGAAGGGCGTCGAAGACCTGGTGGCCCTAAGAGGCGATACAAACACCAAATAAAAACGTCTTTAAAGAAATGTAACATACCTCCAGAAAATTTATAAACCCTTCATGGCCACAGAACGTGCAACTTGGAGGTCAAAAATTTGGAAAGGAGTGGTGATACTAAAACAAGAACGCACTGCTCAACGTACCTTTAAACGGCCACAATGTCATGCCAGAAGGGAAGCACAGGCTGACCCTACTCAGATTTTAACTTACCAAATCTGTGGAAAAGACTGTGGGTCCAGGATAGGGCTTATAAGTCACATGAATGCCCACAGACGAAGAGGACAAATTCCATGACCAAGACATTCTCAAGAAGCAGACAATTTCATCATCATGGGATATTGAATGTCGTCATCGGCTACGATGGACAGCAATAACGTGTGTGTACTCTGTGTATGTGTGTGTGTATACTTTTTTTCTACGTGTATATATCTATCTTTTCCACAGGTGCTGAACCAGAAGTTATCAACTCCTGCGTGGGAATAATGTGTTGTGTTCTGTGTATATGTGTGTGTATATATATGTACTCTGTGTGTGTATATATATGTATGTATGTATATGTACGTATATATATTTTCCACATCTTTCCCACAGGCGCTGAACCAGAAGTAATCAACTCCCGCGTGGGAATAATGTGTTGTGTTCTGTGTATATGTGTGTATGTGTGTGTGTACTCTGTGTATATGTATGTACGTATATATATTTTCTACGTGTATTTATCTATCTTTTCCACAGGCGCAGAACCAGAAGTAATCAACTCCCGCGTTGGACTACTGTGTTGTGTGGGCAGCATAGTGTTCTGTGCCGCACCTCTCATCTCCCTGACCGAGGTGTTTAGAACTCAGTGTACCGACGTCCTTCCCTTCCCACTCATCCTGGCCACCTTCCTTGTGACGGGACTTTGGTGGCTGTACGGACTCATACTACAGAACCCATTTGTACAGTACCCGAACCTCATTGGGTGTGGTCTGGCCGGGTTCCAACTACTGCTGTTTGTCGTCTATCCTAACAAACGGAAAGGTGGGTTGGATGGGTGTGTGTTTGGTGTCTATCCTAACAAACGGAAAGGTGGGTTGGTGGGTGTGTGTTTGTGTGTGTGTTTTGATTATTATTGGGTGTGGTCTGGCCGGGTTCCAACTACTGCTGTTTGTCGTGTATCCTAACAAACGGAAAGGTGGGTGGGTGGGTGTGTGTTTTGGTTATTATAGGTTTGTGGTGTTTGTATGTGTGTGTGTGTGTGTTCCAACTACTGCTGTTTGTCGTGTATCCTAACAAACGGAAAGGTGGGTTGGTTGGGTGGGTGGGTTGGTGGTGTTTGTATGTGTCTGTGTGTGTTTGTTTGTCTGTCTATCCTAACCTCATTGGGTGTGGTCTGGCCGGGTTCCAACTACTGCTGTTTGTCGTCTATCCTAACAAACGGAAAGGTGTGTTGGTGGGTGTGTGTTTGTGTGTGTGTATGTGTGGTCTGGCCGGGTTCCAACTACTGCTGTTTGTCGTCTATCCTAACAAACGGAAAGGTGGGTTGGTGGGTGTGTTTGTTTTGATTATAAGTATGTGTGTGTGTGTGTGTTTTGATTATAGGTTTGTGTGTTTTTAAGTGTGTTCCAACTACTGCTGTTTGTTGTCTATCCTAACAAACGGAAAGGTGGGTGGGTTTGTGTTTGTGTGAGTTTGTTTTGATTATAAGTTTATTTGTTTGTGGTTTTTTTATTGTTATAGGTTTGTTGGTGTTTGTATGTGTGTTTGTTTGTTTTGATTATTATAGGTTTGTTGTTTGTGTGTGTTTGTTTGTGTTTGTTTTTGTTTGTCGTGTATCCTAACAAACGGAAAGGTGGGTGGATTTGTTTTGTGTTTGTTTTTATTATTATTATAGGTTTGTTGGTGTTTGTTTGTGTGTTTGTTTTGATTATAGGTTTCTTGTTTGTGTGTGTTTTGATTATAGGTTTGTATGTGTGTTTGTGTTTGTTTTGATTATAAGTTTGGTGTTTGTTTGTCGTCTATCCTAACAAACGGAAAGGTGGGTTTGTTTGTGTGTTTGTTTTGATTATTATAGGTTTGTTGTGTGTGTTTGTATGTGTGATTATAGATTTCTTGTTGTTTGTGTGTGTGTGTGTTTTGATTATGATAGGTTTCTATCCTAACAAACGGAAAGGTATGTGTGTGTGTGTTTTGATTATAAGTATGTGTGTTTGTGTATGTGTGTGTGTTTTGATTATTATAGTTTGTATCCTAACAAACGGAAAGATATGTGTGTGTGTGTGTTTGTTTTGATTATTATAGTTTGGTGTTTGTATTCGTAGATCACCCTATATTAACCATACACACACACACACACACACACACACACACACACACAAGCCTGGGAAAACATACATACACACACACACACACACAAGCCTGGGAAAACACACACACACACACACACACACACACATACATACACACACAAGCCTGGGAAAACAAACACACACACACACACACAAGCCTAGGAAAACATACATACATACATACACAAGCCTGGGAAAACAAACAAACACACACACACAAGCCTGGGAAAACAAACACACATACACACACAAGCCTGGGAAAACAAACACACACACACACACACAAGCCTGGGAAAACATACATACACACACACACACAAGCCTGGGAAAACAAACACACACACACACACAAGCCTGGGAAAACACACACACACACACACACACAAGCCTGGGAAAACACACACACACACACACACACAAGCCTGGGAAAACATACACACACACACAAGCCTGGGAAAACATACACACACACATACACACAAGCCTGGGAAAACACACATACACACACACACACAAGCCTGGGAAAACAAACACACACACACACACATACACACAAGCCTGGAAAAACATACATACACACACACACATACACACAAGCCTGGAAAAACATACATACACACACACACACACAAGCCTGGGAAAACAAACACACACACACACACACGCCTGGGAAAACATACACACACACACTCTGGGAAAACACACACACACACAAGCCTGGGAAAACAAACACACACACACACACACACACAAGCCTGGGAAAACATACATACACACACACAAGCCTGGGAAAACATACATAAATACACACACAAGACTGGGAAAACACACACACACACACACACACACACACACAAGCCTGGGAAAACACACACACATACATACACACACAAGCCTGGGAAAACACACATACACACACACACACACACACACAAGCCTGGGAAAACACACACACACACACACACCAGCCAAACAGGGCAGTACTCCTAGGCTAGACGCTGGACTGGTGATAGGGACGGTTGGAACTCCCGTCTGTCGTCCAAAATACTCCCAAAGACATCACTCTCTCTCTATTTACACAATATATACAAACACACCCTTTGCCAAATTATATCCCCCCAAAATTATGCAATTATGAAAGGAATTAAAAATCAAGCCTCGGAGGCCCCTGGGGATGGGTCAGTAAACTCCCCTCAGCCTGGACCCTTTGTTGACAACCCCCTGAGATGCCCTGCTGGACCATTGACTGACTCACTCTTTATCAACTTTTGCAACATTCGTGGTCTTTCCTCTAACTTCTCTTCTGTTGAACACCACCTCTTCTCTGCTAAACCTCATCTTCTCTTCCTCACCGAGACCCAGATCTCAGCATCAACTGACAGCAACCCCTACTCTGTCTCCTCTTACTTTCTCTATCCTCAGTTTTGTGCCAAAGGCGGCTGTTGTGTATACGTACTCAACAACCTCACTTGTTCTAGTGTTCCCGAACTAGACTCTTCTGAATTCTCAACCATCTGGCTTCGGCTAACCTGTTACTCTCAAACTAAATACATCTGTGCTGTATATCTCTCTCCTAACTCTACTGACTATCCAAAATTCTTTGACTATCTTACCTCAAAAGTGGAACACATTCTATCCCATTCTCCTTTCTCAGAAATCTCCATTTTAGGAGATTTCAACGTTCACCACCGCCTTTGGCTCTCATCTTCCTTCACTGATCCACCTGGTGAACAAGCCTTCATCTTTTCTATCCTCAACGACCTAGAGCAGTTAATTCAGTACCCTACCCGTATTCCAGACCGCCTTGGAGATCAGCCCAATATTCTTGATTTATTCCTAACCTCTCATCCTTCTACTTATACTGTTGAACTTTTCTCTCCTTTGGGCTCCTCCGATCACAATCTTATTTCAGTATCCTGTCCTATCGCTCCAATAAAACCTTTAGACCCTCCCAGGAAGCAGCGTCTGTGGCATTACAGTGCTGCCAACTGGGATGATCTGAGGCAATACTTTCATGATTTCCCATGGAATGATTTTTGCTTTCATGGCCGGGGTTCCTCTGAGTGTGCTGCACGCATCACAGAGGTGATCCTCTCGGGCATGGAGGCATACATTCCATATTCTTTCCCTCTTACTAATTCACGAAACTCTTGGTTTAATCACGCTTGTTCTACTGCTGTCCACAACAAGGAGGAAGCTTTCAGACGGTATCGACGCCTTCAAACTGATGATTCTCGTGCTCTGTATATTTCTGCCCGGAATCGTGCCAAATCTGTTCTCAGACTAGCCAAAAAATCCTTCATCCGTGCCAAGTGCAATGATCTGTCCAACTCTTCCACCTCTCGTTCTTTCTGGCATCTTACCAAAAATCTCTCCAGTAACTTTACTTCTTCCTCTTTCCTTCCTCTCATCCTTCCTGATGGAAATGTTGCCATCTCTTCACCTGATAAAGCTGAACTCTTCTCTCAAACCTTTGTCTTTAACTCCACACTGGACCATTCCGGCTCTATTCCTCCAACTCCGCCCCCCTCTGACTTACTTATGCCTGTCATCAGAATCTCTTCAAAGGAAGTATTTTCTGCCCTCTCTGGCCTTAACACTCGGAAGGCGTACGGGCCTGATGGGATTCCTCCTGTTGTTCTCAAGAACTGTGCTTCCGTACTGACACCCTGCCTAGGCAAACTGTTCTGTATATGTCTATCATCTAACACTTTTCCTTCTAGCTGGAAGTTTGCTCTGATCCAACCTGTTCCGAAGAAAGGTGACCCGCTCCCAACCCTCCAACTATCGCCCCATTGCTTTGACCTCATGTCTATCTAAAGTCTTCAAATCTGTTCTTAACTCCAAAATTCATAAGCACCTTATTTGTCACGACCTTCTTTCAGATGGTCAGTATGGTTTCCGTCAAGGACGCTCTACTGGCCATCTTCTATCCCTCCTTTCTGATTCATGGTCATCCTCTTTTTGGAACTTTGGTGAAACTTTTACTGTTGCCCTCGACATATCCAAAGCTTTTGATAGAGTCTGGCACAAAGCTTTAATCTCCAAACTGCCCTCATTCGGTTTCTATCCCTCTCTCTGTACCTTTATCTCTGATTTCCTTTCTGGCCGGTCTATAGCTGCTGTTGTAGACGGTCACTGTTCTTCTTCCAAGTCTATTAATAGTGGTGTTCCTCAGGGTTCTGTTCTATCACCCACCCTCTTTCTCCTGTTCATTAATGACCTTCTTACCTGTACCTCTTCCCCTATCCACTCCTATGCTGATGATTCCACCCTACACTACTCCACTCACTATGACAACCGTCCATCCCAGCAGCTTCTCTCCACATCACGTGATGATGCAGTAGCACGCCTCACTTCTCATCTTTCCCTCATCTCTAACTGGGGCAGAGAGAACCTTGTTGTTTTTAATGCCTCTAAAACACATGTGTTCCTTCATCTTTCAACTCGTACTAATCTTCCTGATAACTATCCCCTCTCCTTCAATGACACACAACTTAACCTTTCCCCCTCTCTTAATATTCTTGGAGTCTCTTTCTCTCATAATCTCTCTTGGAGAGATCACATTACTTCTCTTGCTAAAACCGCCTCAAAGAAGTTAGGTGTGCTGTTCAGATTCTGTGATTATTTCACCCCCACACAGTTGGTGTCTCTGTACAGGGGTCTCATCCGCCCCTGTATGGAGTATGGCTGTCATGTGTGGGGTGGTTCAACATTTACAACACTCCTGGACAAGGTGGAATCAAAGGCTTTTCATCTCATCAACTCTCCTCCTCTTACTGATTCACTACAACCTCTCTCTCTTCGCCGCAATGTTGCATCACTTTCTCTCTTCTATCGCTACTACACTGGACATTGCTCTTCTGAACTCTCTCAATGTATGCTTCCTCCCCTCAGGACAGCATGCAACACTCACCAAGCCTCTCGTTCTCACCCCTTTTCTGTCCAACTCCCTAATGCAAGAGTTAACCGGTACTCTCAGTCTTTGATATACACAACTGGTCAACTCTGGAACACACACACACACACACACTCTACCTTCATCCATCTTTCCACCTTACTACTATTTATGTTCCTTCAAACGCAATGTGTCTAGGCATCTCGAACCAAATTGGACATGATTTTGGACACTCTGACGAAACCTACACAGATGGGGACAGTGAGCCTTTGGTCCCCATTTTTTATAATATAGAAAAAAAAAAAAAAAAAAAAAAAAAAAAAAGCCTGGGAAAACACACATACACACACACACACAAGCCTGGGAAAATACATACATGCACACACGTACATACACATCCATATCTCACCACACACACACACACACACACAAGCCTGGGAAAATACATACATACACACACGTACATACACATCCATATCTCACCACACACACACACACACAAGCCTGGGAAAATACATACATACACACACGTACATACACATCCATATCTCACCACACACACAAGCCTGGGAAAACATACATACATACACACAGAGTGAAGCATGGATAATAATATATGTGTGTGTATGTTTTCCCAGGCTTGTATGTATGTATATGTGTGTGTGTGTGTGTATATATGTATGTATGCTTTCCCATGTGTGTGTGTGTTTTCCCAGGCTTGTGTATGTGTGTATGTATGTATGTTTTCCCAGGCGTGTGTATGTATGTATGTATGTATGTATGTATGTATGTGTGTGTGTGTGTGTGTGTGTACTCAATAATAATAATAATAATAATGTTTTGTTTAACTTTACAGGAACAACAACAACAACGACGACGAATGGAGAATCACGACCAGTTTAGATAAGGACACACACACACACACACACACACACACACACACACACACACACACACACACACACACACACACACACACACACACACACACACACACAGATAAAGATAAGCAGAATGACACACACACACTGGCAGAATAATACACACACACACACACACACAGACTAGCAGAATAACACACACAGACTAGCAGAATACACACACACACACACTGGCAGAATAATACACACACACACACACACACACACACTGGCAGAATAATACACACACACACACACACTAGCAGAATAATACACACACACACACACACACACTGGCAGAATAATACACACACACACACACACTAGCAGAATAATACACACACACACACACACACACTGGCAGAATAATACATACACACACACACACACACTGGCAGAATAATACACACACACACACACTGGCAGAATAATACACACACACACACACACACACACTGGCAGAATAATACACACACACACACACACACACACTGGCAGAATAATACACACACACACACACTGGCAGAATAATACACACACACACACACACACACACTGGCAGAATAATACACACACACACACACACTGGCAGAATATTACACACACACACACACACACACTGGCAGAATAATACACACACACACACACACACTGGCAGAATATTACACACACACACACACAGACTAGCAGAATAATACACACACACACACACACACACACAGACTAGCAAAATAACACACACACACAAGCCTGGGAAAACATACACACACACACACACACACACACAGTCTTACAAAATAACACACACACACACACACATACACACACACACACACATTATTATTAATATTATTATTATTATTAATTTATTATTATTATTATTATTATTTTATTGGATACTACAGTGTTGGTGGAGTATCTGGAGCAAATGATTCCTCCAAACCATTCCAAAGAACAACAACAACATGAACAAGAACAACAACAAGTTACCATTACTACTACCACTACTACTACTACTACTACTCCTACTACTAGTAATAATAATAATAATAATAATAATAATAACCACACACTGTAATAATAATAATAATAATAATAATAATAATAATAATAATAACAACACACTGTAATAATAATAATAATAATAATAGTAATAACAATAACAACACACTGTAATAATAATAATAATAATAATAATAATAACAATAACAACACACTGTAATAATAATAATAATAATAATAATAATAATAATAATAATAATAATAACATACTGTAATAATAATAATAATAATAATAATTACAGTATTCACCAGTCTTCCAAAATCTCATACAAAGTTATATATGTAGAATTATAGATTATTTATATATCAATAATATTTTTATATGACGCAGATTTTGGAAACTTAACAAATATATTTTTTTTATATATATATATACTGTATATTTAAATGAATAAATAAAATTGGTGAGAATATAATTATTGTTTTTGGTGAATTTTGAATTTAGGAAACTAACAATTATTTTTATTTATTATTTTTTTATTTACTTAATGAACTTAATATTAATAATGATATTTATATTATCATTAATTTATACAAGTTTTAATTAATATAAGTTTTAATTAATATAAGTTTTAATTTATATTAGTTTTAATATTATATGTTTTAATTTATATAAGTTTTAATTTACAAGTTTTAATTTATACAAGTTTTAATTTATACAATATTTTAATTACTATTACCTAAATTCAGTTTTTATTGACCACATTCCCTTTCCATTAACTTTTCTATAAAAATCAAATATTTGATTAATTATTATTAATATTTTTTACAATTAAATAACATACCCACAGACAATTTATAAACTTGTACAAAATTATTAATATAAAAATACAAAGGGGAAATATATTTGAGAACTAAAGATATCAATTAATGGTCCGAGATTTTTTTTTTTTTTTTTTTTTTTTTTTTTTTTTCGTCTTTGGTTAATTAACTGTAATAAATTTACATTTTGTTATGAAGAGGGTAGAATTATTTAGGTATTTTATTGAAAGAATTACCATTTTGTAGCAGTGTTGCCAGATCCGGTTAGGTCCCAGTATTTTGCCCCGGTCATTTAATGTACTTTACCACGGTTATTTCCCGGTAGTTTGTACAGGTTAGGTCCCGGTAGTTTGTACAGGTTAGGTCCCGGTAGTTTGCCCAGGTTAGGTCCCGGTAGTTTGCTGTGGTCGAGGTTGGGTTAGGTAAGGTCAGTAGGAAATGCCATAGAAGAAAATAGTGTTAGAATGGTCTAAATAAGTTGGTAATGAAGGTAGAAAAACCGTACGCAATAACGGTAATTCTTTCAATATTTTCCGTTATTTATTACCTTTGCAACGGCACCTCTTTTATTTCTTCTCGACCCTCATGGAGTGATGTATGGAATGGTTGGGGTTGCAGTGAGAGAATTACCGTTACCCACCACGAGAATTTTTAGGTGTGGTCAACTATTATCACAGATTTATCCCCCACGCCGCCTCTGCTCTCTCTCCACTCCATGACCTACTCAAAGGCTTGAAGAAGAAGTCACAGAAGAAGCTCATGTGGACGACTTCAGCCACCAAGGCATTTCAAGATGTTAAACAACGCCTAGCTGACACCACCCTCCTAGCCTACCCCACACCACACGCCCCCACTTCAATCTACACCGACGCGTCCAATGACGCAATCGGGGCTGTCCTACAGCAAGAAGTTGACAGTATAGTGAAGCCTATCACCTTCTACTGCTAATGCCTGGAACCAACGCAACAGAAATACAGTGCCTTCAACAAGGAATTAGTCGCCATCTATGACTCTGTTAATTAAGCACTTCCGGCATTTCTTGGAAGGAAGGAATTTTCACATCAGAACAGACCACAAGCCACTTACAACTGTGATGAAACAACCAGGGACAAACTGGTCCCCTAGGGTATCACATCACTTTACATTTGTCTCAGAATTTACCACGGACATCAGGCACGTCAAAGGTGAGGAGAATGCCGTGGCTGACACCCTTTCCAGGGCACCCCCTATTATTTCATGCATAACCTCTATCTAACAGATGCCGCTCCAAGATTTCTCAGCCATTGCAGCAGTGCAGGCGTCAGATGAGCACCTCAACCAACTCCTTAACGGTGACACAGGCCTGCAGCTGGAGCACATATCGGCACCAGACAATGTTACGAAACTCTGGTGTGACACTTCATGTGGTACACCTCAGCCATATATCCCCTGCTTCCTTCAGGTACAAAGTATTTAACCACTTTCACTCCTTGAATCACCCAGTGTTGCAGGCACTCTCTGCCTCATCAGCCACAGAGCAGTATGGACTGGTATGAGAAAACAGAATTAGAAGTGGATATCAGCATGTGTGCCATGCCAGAGAGTGAAGGTGGGGTGCCATACCCTCCCCCCCCTACACAAGTTCCCCATACCCACCAGCAGGTTCCACACGGTCCATATCGATATTGTCAGGCCACTCTCACCATCAAGGGGTTTTCATTACCTCCTCACCTGCCTGGATCATACTACACGTTGGTGCACCACGACGCCCATCACAGACATCACAGCAGAAGGTACCGCCTGCTACTTCCTCAACACTTGAGTTGCCAACTTCGGTCTGCCAGCTGTCATCATAATGGACCAGGGCACAATTGGAATCCAGGGCATGGCAGGAAATGCTTACCTTACTCTGCACCAGAAGACAGAGGACAACAGCATACCACCTCAGCAGTAACGGAATGGTTGAACACCAGCACAGAAGATTGAAGGATGCATTTCATGCCTTGCAACCAGACCAATGGTCAGACACCCTTCCTCTCCTCCTCTTAATCATCCATGCCACAGTGAAGGAGGATCTACACCACTCACCAGCTGAACTCATCTTTGGAGAAGATCTCTGCCTACCCGGACAGGTCACATCTCCAAACACAAACACCTCCAACCTTTCTTTCCTACCAGCCTTGAAGGCAGCCATCACCAGCACTCGTCCAACACAGACGAGGAAACCCAACTCTAGAACTTCCTACACACCACTTGGTCTACACACAACCACACACCTATTCCTGAGTACTGACTCCCACAGGACACACCACTGCAAGAACCATATACCGGCCCTCACCCTGTTATCTCCAGGACGGACACTACAGTTACATATTCAGGTATCAGGAAAACCTTATGTCACGTCCTGGGAGCGGGTCAGCTGGCGGTCACCACTACACCCACACACCATATACCTGCCAAACCACCCCACCCCACCCTCAATATTCTGTTCCCACTCTCCTTCCTCCACGTATGTTCCTAATACCGGGTATGTCTGGGGGGAGGGGGGGGGGTAATGTAGCAGCCACATGTGTGACCACTCTATATACCACACACATATGGCCACTCCTTTATCTCACACACACACACACACACACATATGGCCACTCCTAAATCCCTCATCTATTCTTAGTTGGCCAGGTAGTTAATTTTTAAAAACAAAACAAAATAAATTATTGTATTATAATTATTTATTTACTTGATGGTGAAAGAAGAATGACCTAGACCTGAAAGACCTTGTAGGAGGAAGGAGAAGGTGATAAAGAGGTGGGGAAGGAAAGGAGGGACAGGGAGAAGGTGATAAAGAGGTGGGGAAGGAAAGGAGGGACAAGGAGAAGGTGATAAAGAGGTGGGGAAGGAAAGGAGGGACAGGGAGAAGGTGATAAAGAGGTGGGGAAGGAAAGGAGGGACAGGGAGAAGGTGATAAAGAGGTGGGGAAGGAAAGGAGGGACAGGGAGAAGGTGATAAAGAGGTGGGGAAGCAAAGGAGGGACAAGGAGAAGGTGATAAAGAGGTGGGGAAGGAAAGGAGGGACAGGGAGAAGG
>JAWQEG010008112.1:20000-22146 GCA_033782935.1 Petrolisthes cinctipes
ACATCAACAATTGCAGTATAGATGTGTTGACTATCATCCATCTTGTCAACACCTCTTGCAACACCACGCTGCTGCAGGCGTACCAACACATCACGCTGGTCAGCAAACACAGGCATACCAACCATAGGTACACCATGGTATAGTGATTCCAATACTCCATGCATACCACAATGGGTAAAGAATAGTTTGGTTTGGGGGTGACCTGTTGGGGGGGAGATAAAGGGGGGGGTGTAAGGGGGGGTGATGTGTATATGTATATATATATATATATATATATGTATAGGTACACCATGGTATAATGATTCTAATACTCCATGCATACCACAATGGGTAAAGAATAGTTTGGTTTGGGGGTGACCTGTTGGGGGGGGGAGATAAAGTGGGGTTATGAGGGGGGGTGGAGGTTGATGTGGGGGGTGGGGGACGTCTGGGGGGGGTTAGAGTGGGGGGTGATGGGTGTGTGGGGGGAAGAGTTTGGGTGTGTGTGGGGAGGGGAGGTGGGGTTGTGGGGGGGGGGGGGCCTTTTTTTCCACGATGGGGGGGGGGGGATGATGGGGAGTGTAGGGGGGAGAGGTGATATGTATGTATATATGTGTGTGTGTGTGTATGTATGTATATATATATATATATATATGTATAGGAACACCATGGTATAGTGATTCTAATACTCCATGCATACCAGAATGGGTAAAGAACAGTTTGGTTTGGGGGTGACCTGTTGGGGGGGGGGGGGAGAGATTGGGGTTAGAGTGGGGTGTGTAGGAGAGGTGGAGGGGGGTTATGAGGGGGGTGTATTAGGGGATGGGGGTGATGTGTGTCTGGGGGGGGAGTTTTATTTTTACAGTGGGAGGGGGGGGGTTATTTTTACAGTGGGGGGGGGGTTTATTTTTACAGTGGGGGGGAGTTTATTTTCCACAGTGAAGGGTGGGTGGGGTAGAGGGGGGTGTAGGGGGTGGGGAGTGTAGGGGGGTGAGGGAGGGGGGGGGGATTGTAGGGGTGGTGGGGGGGTGATGTGTGTATATATATATATATATATATATATATATATATATATATATATATATACACCATGGTATAATCATTCCAATATTCCATACAGACCAGTGGCTCAACAAAAGTTGGGTTTGGGGATGACCTGTTGGGGGGGGAGATAGAGTGGGGGTGATTTGGGGGGTGGGGGGGTAGGTAGAGGGGTGTGCTATTTTTTGTCCAGTGGGGAAGGAAGAAAGGAAGGAGAGAAGGAAGGAAGGAAGGAAGGAAGGAAGGAAGGAAGGAAGGAAGGAAGGAAGGAAGGAAGGAAGGAAGGAAGGAAGGAAGGAAGGAAGGAAGGAAGGAAGGAAGGAAGGAGGGAGGGAGGGAGGGAGGGAGGAAAGAAGGAAGGAATGAATAATTGAATGAATGAATGAATAAAGGAAGGAAGGAATGATTGAAGGAATGATTGAAGGAAGGAAGGAATGAAGAAAGGAAAGAAAGAAGGAAGGAAGGAACGAACGAAGGAAGGAAGGAAGGAATAATTGAATGAATTAATGAATAAAGGAAGGAAGGAAGGAATAATTAATTGAATAAATGAAGGAACGAACGAACGAAGGAAGGAAGGAAGGACGGAATGAATGAACGAAAGAGATAAAGGAAGGAAAGAACAAAAGAGAAGAAGGAAAGAAGGAAGGAGGGAGAAAATGAAAGAAAGGAATAAAGGAATAAATGAAATAAATAAACAAATAAATAAACAAATAAATAAACAAACAAATAAATAAATAAACAAACAAATAAATAAACAAACAAATAAATAAACAAACAAATAAACAAATAAATAAATAAACAAACAAATAAATAAATAAACAAATAAATAAACAAATAAATAAACAAATAAATAAACAAATAAATAAATAAACAAATAAATAAATAAATAAACAAACAAATAAATAAACAAACAAATAAACAAACAAATAAATAAACAAACAAATAAATAAACAAACAAATAAATAAACAAATAAATAAACAAATAAATAAACAAATAAATAAATAAATAAACAAATAAATAAACAAATAAATAAACAAACAAATAAATAAACAAATAAATAAATAAATAAATAAACAAATAAATAAACAAATAAATAAACAAACAAATAAATAAACAAATAAACAA
>JAWQEG010008113.1:0-22194 GCA_033782935.1 Petrolisthes cinctipes
GTTAAAAATTGATCAATTTGTTGTAAAAAAAATTATTCATGTACTTTATCATATTGAATTAAATTACCTTTGATGTTTGGCATGATATAATTTGAGGAAAGCCTATAGAATACCAGTGAACGAAGTATTAAAGTTTACGCCAAAAAAATATAGTTTTATTTTTTCAATAAATTTGAGATGCATCAGTAGTTCGAGTTAGCACTGTTAGCCAAGTGCCATTTGTCATTGTAAACCTTTGTGTACCGAACCACAACGATGCAATGTGGTGTTGAGCGAGGCCGCATCACGGGGGCAGAGGGCAACGCATTTTATGGTACACATGCGACACAAGCAAGAAGATATGATTGTTAGTTAAAGGGGTAATCTATTGTGGGCGAGTGGAAAGCGAACAGGTACAGGTCGTGGCACATAGTCCTTGAACACTTTCCCTGTACACCCTGGTCAAGGACTATGTGCCCGTCGACTGTACTTATTTCTCCACACTGTATGCCAGGAAGCAGACCCATCACCCCATTAAATGACGTAGAACAACAAAAAAGAAAAATGAAAAAAAAGTCATCTAAGGATAGAATTAGGTGTTGTAACCCACAAAGAATCGGCGGCGCAGGATTATTAAGCTACAGATGTAAAGATGTAGCCAGGAAAGAAGCCGAAGAAGGAAAGCTGCAAGACAATAACAACCGCACCTTCAACAAACACTGAAGACAGACTGTTGCATATTTTCGCTTCCACCAGAGGATTTCTCACGTCGGAGTAAGCCACCTCTGACATTATCTCTATAGCAACCACCACTTGATGTCTGTCGATAATTTACCCTGGACTAATATCAGGTATTTTCAAACCACCCTTCTCGTATAAGGGGTTAAACAGTAATTGGAATAAACAACGAACGCAGATGGGAGAGTCGGAATTGATAGCCCGATGGAAAGAGAAGAATTTATATGCAAATATTCGATGCAGGAGGAATTCGGCAGGTTTGCTAAATTGTGAGGAAGGAAGGGTGAGGGATGAGGGTGATAGGAAAAGAAAACAGTTGAGGTGAGGTAGCAATAGGGTGAGAGGTGAGTTGAGTGAGTGAGTGAGTGAGTGAGATGAGTAACGGCAGAGGTGCAGTGAATATTGTGAGATGACAGAGGTCGAGTAGATTGAGAACATGAGTAGAGTGAAATTAGGATGGGAAGGTGAGTGAGTGAATGATTGAGGCAAAGGATGGACAGTGAAGTAGTAAATGAAGCAGGGATGGGCACAATGAGTAAATGAAGCAAAATAAGAGGAGTAAGGAAGTGAGACAGGGGGAGGAATGTAAACAAGTGTCGAGGTAGGGGTGAGACGGTGATTGAGGCAAGGGGAAACACTGAGTTTAGGACAGGCACCAAGTAAGACTGGAGGGGGACAGTGGGCAAAGCAGACATGGATAGATAGAGAAGAACACAGTAGTGACGAAATCAGATTCTTGTAGTGACGTATGGTACTGGTGACGATAAGGTGACAAAGTTTAGCAGTACCGTTGAAAGATCAAACAAACTTTTCTTTTTCTAGTAGACTAATTTCTTTTTGATATTTTACCTTGAAAAGCAAACCATCACCAATTTATTACCCAAATTGTTGCTGATATATTACCCAAATTGTTGCTGATAATTACCTCTTCTAATTCACCATTACAAATATTATTACTGCTACCACCACCATACACCAATCTCATCTATTACTGCACTCCTCTCAAATTACTTTACCACCACTACTACAACCGACTACCATCACACACACACACACACACACACACACACACACACACACACACACAAGCCCTTTAGTTACCCAACCACCAGCACACGCAGTTAATACCCAGCTTTTTTTCTTCCTCCAACACCACCACCATCCCCACCACACCTATTCCCTTTCCTACACTAACACAGTCTCCTCCACCTCCTCTTCCTCCACCAATATCACCACTACTACAACATCTATATCATCTGCTTTTATTCAAGCCCCTCCACTACCATCACCAAATCCACCTTTTATATCACCACCATCACCACCTCTAATTCCACCTCTTACAACACCACAATCCCTACATCCAACAATAATAACAACACCAGCACTCCATCCCCTTCCTCCACTACAACTCAATCTCTCTCCCCCTACCCACCACCACCACCACCACCACCACCACCACCCCCCCTACCAAACCCAATCCTCTTCCTCCACTACAACTCAATCTCCCCCTTCCCACCACCACCACCACCAGTACACCTCCTCCTCCTCCTCCTCCTCCTCCTCCTCCCTGTGCATTGAGGTATAAAGCTCAACTTGGGAATATTGTTCTTGGGTCTCGTCCCGTATTTGTTTGTTCCAGGGGAGATAAAAGGAAGAGTGGGGAAAACAAGAGAGATGTGTGCTGGCTGGCTGGCAGGCTGGCTGGCAGGTAGGTAGGTAGGTAGGTAGGTAGGTAGGTAGGTTGTGATTCCCTCTACCACTATTTTCTCGAGAAGTTCACTTGCCTACCTGCCTACATGTCTGCCCACTTACCTACCTACCTGCATACATACCTACCTATCTACACACATATATACATAAAAAAAGGGAATAATTCATCTCTTTCTCTGTCTCTGTCTGTCTCCCCTTTAAATATATATATATAACCCTCTCCCCCCCCCGCCTCTCCTCTCTCTCTCTCTCTCTCCTCTCTCTCTCTCTCTCTCTCTCTCTCTCTCTCTCTCTCTCTCTCTCTCTCTCTCTCTCTCTCTCTCTCTCTCTCTCTCTCTCTCTCTCTCTCTCTCTCTCTCTCTCTCTCTCTCTCTCTCTCTCTCTCTCTGTCTCTGTCTCTGTCTCTGTCTCTGTCTCTGTCTCTGTCTCTGTCTCTGTCTCTGTCTCTGTCTCTGTCTCTGTCTCTGTCTCTGTCTCTGTCTCTGTCTCTGTCTCTGTCTCTCTCTCTCTCTCTCTTTGAATAAAACCTTTCGCTATGATTTCTCCATCTCCCTGGCTCGCTCACAAACTCATTATTTTTTGTTTGGTATCTGAGAAGCGCTGGAAGGATTGCCTACAAGAAAACTTTATTGTACCCGCTCAACCTTTTCTCTCTGAACACGACAACCAACTGCACAAAGGGAATGTCTAAATATATCCATCCCTCCGTATCTAAAGGAATTGTTTGTTACCTCGTGCATGTTTTATCCCTTAAGAAAAAACTACCATTACTCTGTCAATTCTTTCCTTTGGCCTTGTTAGTTAATTCATTTTACCTCTGTCAGTTTTTCACGATTACTTTGTCCATTTGTTTTCATTAGTGTGTCAAATATTTATCATTACTTTATCCATTCTTTCCTGTATTTCATAATTTATTTTTCATTACATTGCCAATTCTTTCCCTCATAAGAGTTCCATTATTGTTATGGTGTTGAGGGGATTTCGGGACAACTCATTCCTCCAAAGTGTACCTTAATAAAATAACAACAACAATTAAACTTAAGGAATCTGTTTCTTAGCACAGTTTTTTTTTTTTTGGAAGGAATCATTAGACTCCAAAAGCATCATACCCAGTTAAGGGGTTGATATACTTTTGGATGGCTACTGATTCCTCCAAACTATGCAAGGAAACAGATCAAATTAACTACATAAATGCACAAAAATAATTCCCCCAGCATTATATATATATCCGGTAAAACACACCATTAATATTAAAAGCATTATCCCGCATCAGCTTTTGAGTCCATTACTAATTAATTATCTTTAGCACAGACTTAATCTTATCACACTCAAACTTCAGCAGAGTGTCCCTGACGTATATTAATTAAGGGGTTGATGATAATTATGTTCTGCCCATAATCAAAGGGGCGAGTGATGATTCCTCCAAACTATGTGCCACGAAACAGATGACCTCGGTATGTTAATAGAGGGGGATCTGTTGTGTTGAAGTGTTTAAGGGGAGAGTTTTGTGTTGGTAAATCTGGAGCAACCGAATCATCTAAACTATTTCAAGCAACAGAACACTATTATTTTTGCCCTTCTGGTCCTGTTTCCTAGCATACTTTGGAGGAATCATGGCACTCCAATGTACCAAAAAAGAATTACCACCTTAAAGGGCTACACACACTCCAAAATGATCCCTACAAAAGACCCCCTTAAAACGTTGCATAGGAGAAGACGTCACATGTGAAACAGTATTGCCACATCAACCAAACATCAAGTAAAAATGTGAATATTAATAGATAACACACACAGTTAAAGACATATAGAAATTGGAGTTTTTAGATGACAACAACAACAACAACAACGATTACTGCTAGGTGTGATTGTGTGTGTGTGTGTGTTTTATTTTATTTTATATTTATTTTTTGTAGTTCCGTCAGTATTCCTAGATGTTGTGTTTGTGTGTGTGTGTGTGTGTGTGTGTGTGTGTGTGTGTGTGTGTGTGTGTGTGTGTGTGTGTGTGTGTGTGTGTGTGCGTGTGTGTGTTGTTTTTTTTTTTTTTTTTTTTTTTTTTTTTTTTTAAGGTTCCGTCAGTATTTCTAGATGTTGTGTATTAGTTGTGTATCAAAATATTCACTCATTTAAGGGGATATATTACAGTATTACAGTATTGGTAAATCTGGAGCAACGGATTCTTCCATACTATTCCAAGCAACAGTCCACCATTGTTTTTGTTCACGTGGTCCTGTTGCCTGGCATACTCTGGAGGAATCGAGATGCTCCAATGTCCTGTATACCAAGAGTGTATTTCCCTCATTCAATCACCACTGGGCTGCTGCTGATGTTATTGTTGTTGGTTGCTGCTGTATTTCCTCGTATTTCATTAAGGGTGTCGTATCCTTTTGGTACATTAGAGCACCTTGATTCCTCCAAAGTATGCCAGGAAACAGGACCAGATAAGCAAAATTAATGGTGACCTGTTGCTTGGTATAGTTTGTAGGAATCATTTTCTCCAGATTTACCAACACCATGCTATCTCCTTAAAGTTTATGTATAGAGGAGGTTAGCAGAGGAACGCTTCATTGTTATTATAGTTTCAGCTTGGTGAGGATTACATGACAAGTGCCTGGATTAGGGGTGTTATTCTATGCACACACACACACACACACACGCATACTCACAAACACACTTACAGACATTGACACAAACACACACACATACACACACATGCACACAGACACGAACGCACACATACATGCACAGTCACTAATACACACACACACACACACACACACACACACACACACACACACACACACACACACACACTCTCACTCACAAACAAAGACAGACACGCACGCAGAAGCACGCGCGCGCACCCACACGCACATAACCAAGGCGACAGGAATTGTTACGAAACACTTGGCTGCTCAAAATAAGAGAGAGAAAAATAAATGAAATTAATTACCCATGCATGCAGACTTAAAGGTGAGGTGAGAGGCGACAGTGTGATGTGATTTGTCGCTGCTCCCTGTAAGTACCGTAGTCAGCAAGGAAGGTAGGAAGGGAATGTGTGTATAAGAAAGTAAGTTAGTAGTTAAGTGGATTAGTAAGTTAATCAAGAAGTTAGTAAGTAGGTAAAATAAGTAAGAAAGTAGGAGTAGGGAAGTAGTTTAGTGAATTATTATGGTAAGTAGATAACGAGGTATAAGTAAGAAGGTAGCTCTCTGTAAGTACTCTGGGAGGAAATGACTATTGGTAAATATTAAGTTAGAAAGTAAGAGCAGGTAAGTAGTTGAGTGAATTGGTAAGTAGATCAAGAGGTACAGTCAGCCTCACGAATTCGTACACAGAGCATTAGGTTACGTAGGGTCTTCATTCTGCACTTACTGTTTAAATTGTAGACATTGTTCTGCTGACTGGTTCAAGTATTAGGCAGATAACATTACGAGTTTGTAAAAGTTTGTATTGGTGTTAGGAAATTACTGTATTATATTTTTCTAGTTGTTACGAACCACACATGCACAGTTGGTGTATACGAATTCCTTAGGCCGACTATACGTTGGTAGGTCAATACGAAACAACATTATTTTAAGTGTTACAAAATAATGAGGATTCTGTTTCATGGCACTGATTAGTTTATTTTGAAGGTATCAGAGGCTTGGGTTGATAATTATGAGTTTTGTGGTTCTGTAATATTCTCCCTCCCCTTTGTATATAATTGCTTTCATAATGGAGTAAAGTGGGGAAAATTAATGTGCATCAATAATGAAACCAGAGGGTGTGTTTGAAGGAGGGGTAGTACAGTGTTGGTAAAGCCAGAGCAACTGATTCCTCCAAACTATTCCAAGAAACAGGCAACGCATTATTTTGGTCAATTTGGCTTTGTTTCCTGGCATACTTTAGAGGAATGAATCAAGGCGCTCCAATGTACCAAAAGTATACCATCCCCTTCAGAAGTTCATCTAGTGTGGACGAATTGAAGGGCTACACATTCATCCTACAGGGAAACACCTTAAGGGGATAATTCTTTTTTGTTACATTGGAGTACCTTGATTCCTCCAAAGTATATCAGGAAACAAGACCAGATGAACAAATAATTATAATGGTGTTCTGTTGCTTGGAATAGTTTGGAATATTCAGTTGCTCCAGATTTACTAACACTAAATTATTTCCCTCTTAAATAATAATATACAGTACGAGTGAGTATGGGAATTTGTTAGTTAGGCAGCATATATATAGTTTGGAGGTATTTATAGCTCTCTAATTCACTCACAGCAGACAATCCCCGTTATACTATAGGGGTCATATGTGAGAAAAGGTCCTGTGCTATAATAGGCTTTGATGATGACTTGTTTATGAGCCCACGGTTAATGTCTAAGATTAATAAAGCCAAAATATTATTATCGCTTAAAAATATATTACCTTTCTTGTATGTACACTGCCCTATAGGAAATACTTTTAAAAGATGTTGTAAATAGATTTCACCCTATTCATATCTATTTCGCTTTAACAGAAGTACAAAATATCTCACACGTAACACGCAAGTAAAAAAAAAAAAAAAAAAAAAAAAAAAAAAAATAATATATATATATATTAATAATAATAATAATAATAAATGAATCCTTAATATGGATAGAGGTAATGAAGACGACTGAAAACAAACCTCTCCTCGCTCTAGCATAATTTTATTCACGTTAACCTCTGAAATTAACGAAACCCTGTGAGCCTGTAGGTTATATAACGTTGATGAAACAAGTCAATGTTTCCAGTAATCGGATTATATTTACCCGATTATATACAGCATTTGATAAGGGCAATGATGCATTATTAACTTGGTCATTTTGCTGCCTAAACATTAAAGTATTCCACCTCTGCAAAATTACAGTATATAACAGTATAGTGAGGGTAAAACGAGCTACGAATCCACCGAGTACCACTTAATCCAATTGTTCAGATTTAGTACATTACCATTCTCTCAGGGACAAACTATTAACAGAGAAAATTATGGGGGTTTTCATGTTGGCAAATTGGAGGGCTACTGATGAATCCAGATTGTGCCAGAAAGCAAATCCCCTATAAGCAACTGTGGAGAATAGAATGTGTCTTTCAAGGTAGAATAGAATAGAATTACTTACAACAACAACTTACGTGCTTTTGTTCATGGAATATAGGTGACGTGATCTGGTCATGGTCTCTTCTGCATTACCCGGTCCCTGTTTAAACAAATTATAGCAAAACATACGGAGTAATTTACCAGAATTTCATTGTGGTATTGCAACAAGAAAGGGCCCATAATGCTGTTCAGTTGTCCACATTTCCAAATTATACAGGCAACGTGTCAATCCTTTCTACAAGTGTATAGTTGAAGAACCGACTTATGTTTTCCTTCCATGATATTTCTCATTCATGAATGAAGATATCTCCAGAGTTCATTTCTCATGAATGTAAAAGACTGACTACACAATTGTCCTGAGTTGGTGTACATGAGCTTGATGCGAGCATATCTGTAATTAGTTGCCTAATTAATTGATTTGTAAAGAGAATTAAAATTACACGGGAACAGTTTAAGCGATATGCCACTAGTGGAGATAGAAAGTACGAATAGCAAGGTTCGTTGGACAAACAAAACTAAAGAAATATGGTTGAAATTCTAAATGAATTGACTCGAGATCAACGGACGTAACTTATAGACTGTGCCAAGTTAATTGTAGTAGAGGACAGATGGTTAAATTAAGGAGACAAACTACGCCAACTCTGGTCTCATTCCCCCCTCCCCCCCATCCATGTTTAAACAAGGACGAAGAACAGTCTCTCCCATAAATCTGTGGTGAGGTCCAAATGAGAGGGAGATTCGACTCTGTTCAATGACCACTAACTTCAGTTTAGTTGTTGTTGTTGTTGAAGTTCCTCAAGCTGTCTGACCGAGCAGCCCCGACTTCAGTCTAGTTCTGTGCCTTACCTTCATACAAGTACACTTTTCATTCCTTAATCCACATAATATTTGATGTCTACCAGCAGGAAGTGGATACATGGATGCTAAATGTATCCCAAATATACCAACTTTAACACTGGCTGCACCACCACACTCCTTTGTCCAAGACTGTACACAAGTATGAGGGTATTTCTTGTACCATGCCTACAACAAACCCATTACAGCTGCCTCTGTGAAGGTAACATTACGTAGAAGCGATTTTACAAGCCTGCTGTAACTAATGGCATATCAAAGCAGTCAGTCATCACGCACCATTCTCCCGGAAACAACAACAACAACAACAGATCCCAATACTGCTGTGTGTGCAGATATATTATTATTGTTGTTAAAGGTGTTATGAGACGAGGATCCTAAGTGTCTGTCTCGTCTGTCACGCTATGTATTGTCGTGTCGGCTTACCTCCACATTTTAAAGCCGAGATGTTTTCTTGTAGCGGTGGAGGAATATTTTCATCGACAGACACACAGAGCATAATATGTGTCTCGTTCGCTAAAGTTCAAGGTTCTTTGTGATTACCAGTAGCTTTGGGGCATCATCCACAGCACACAATGAATGATCAGTTTTGATGTGCTTTAATGACGACTCTCTCTCTCTCTCTCTCTCTCTCTCTCTCTCTCTCTCGCTCTCTCTCTCTCTCTCTCTCTCTCTCTCATAGACGGGCATAGACGGAAATGTGGCAAATTGGATAGAGAACTGGCTAAGTGACAGACGGCAGCGGGTGGTAGTGAATGGACAGGCTTCAGAGTGGGTGCCCGTTACTAGCGGTGTTCCCCAAGGTTCTGTTCTGGGACCACTACTGTTTATCATCTATGTTAATGACGTGGATGGTGACATGGTTGCCAAGATTTCCAAATTCGCCGATGATACTAAGCTTGGTATGAATGTCGCGAAAGAAGGAAATACTACCCGCTTACAAGAAGATCTTAGAAAGATCGGGGAGTGGTCTGACACGTGGCAAATGCCATTTAACGTGAACAAATGCAAAGTTATGCATATAGGCCACAGAAACCCCCGAACAGAGTATAACCTTAAGGGCAATGCTCTCGTAAGCACTGATACTGAGAAAGACTTGGGTGTAACTATCACCAGCGACCTCAAGTTCTCAAAGCAGTGTATTGAGGCTGAGAAGAAAGCCCAAAGGATGTTAGGGTACATAAAGCGACAGTTTGGATACCGGAACAAGGAGATAGTACTTTGTCTGTACAATTCCCTTGTCCGACCGCACCTGGAGTATGCAGTCCAGTTTTGGAGTCCTTCTTACCGAAAGGATATCGCGAGATTGGAACGAGTGCAAGCCAGGGCAACCAAACTTATACCCTCTCTTAGACACAAGAGCTATAAAGATCGGTTGGTAGAACTCGACCTGTTCTCTTTGGAAACCCGGAGACTGCGTGGTCAGCTTATCGAAGTGTTTAAAATACTACGAGGCTTTGACAATGTAGACTACAGGGACATTTTCCAACTCAGTGAGGGCACAACCAGGAATCATGGCTACAAACTTGAACTGAAGCGATACAACCGTGATCTGTGTGGTAAGTTCTTTACATACAGCATCTGCGGTACTTGGAACGCGCTTCCTGCTGATGTAGTCAACAGCAACTCTGTGGATCAGTTCAAGTCCAGATTAGACAAAGCCTTAAACCACCGTCTAGGTGTTTAAGCCGTTGTGCGAGTGTTCCTTGATGGTTTCACATGACACATTTGAGGACGGTCGCCTACTTGCGCAACTATACCCACAGGTACCCTCTTTGTATGGATCGTAAGGTCCCCTAGGGTACTTCTTTTCCTTGTAACTCCTTGTAACTCTCTCTCTCTCTCTCTCTCTCTCTCTCTCTCTCTCTCTCTCTCTCTCTCTCTCTCTCTCTCTCTCTCTCTCTCTCTCTCTCTCTTTAAACTTAATGGCTATATACGAATCGAATATATGCACAAGAGAAGAAAATAGAAAATGTAATAAAATATTGCAATAACACGTAGTTATGGAAATGCATTTATTCATATATTTTTATTCGAGGATGCAGAAATCAGTGCGAAATCATATACATGTAAACACTAAAACATTTCTACAGAGGAGGAGTTTAAAAATAGGTGTGCAAGAAAATAATGCTAATTAATGGTCGTCAGAAACACATCTTATTTTGAAAGAAGCCTTTAGCTGTGCATCAGTTTTATTCATTACCAGACACATTATAAAAGGAGGATAAAAGTGAGTGAGTTGTGTGGCCTTGTTAACTTTTTATTTAATATTTGAGTGAGTCACATTCAGTTTTATGATTATATATATACATCCTTTCCTTGTTGTACTTCATTCACATTTGGTGGTTGTCTCTTGTCTTCGTTTTGGAATAAGGTTTTGACACCCCTTCGGAACCTTCCAATTTACCAGCACCAAATTCTTCCCCTTAGGTTGAGGGTCACTTATAGAGCGTTTTTATCATCCAGGTGAATATAACCCAATTCACTTCTATATAAAATTATGACCTTTGATACACGTTTTGAATACATTTCTGTATTTATAAGCTGCAGATAAGCACCTAGCAGTGTAAATATTTGACGCAATTTATCTTTGACTGCATCACATTTACACACACACAAAAAAAAAAAAAAAAAAAAAAAAAAAAAAAAAAACAGTATGTATAAAGAGGGAACAGCTATAGATTTTTACCAGGCTAAACAAAATATTAATAAATAAATAAATAAAATAAACAAAATGAATAGAGTAAACCTTAGCGTTATATAATACTGTTTGTTACCATTAAGGAAAGGTTAATTAAGGCCCTGAGATCGTGTATGAAACTTGGAGGCTTCTTACTCCTCCTGATTATGCCATGAAACAAGCATCTCCAATATACAGGTGGTGTTTCGTAGCAGTGTTTAATTAAAGGACTCGCTAACCCATCAATTTTTTTTACTATACATGCATCACAAGGGAGGTTAAAGGCCGAGGTTGGTCTGTCCGTCCGTCCATCCGTCCTTCCTTCCGCTTTGGTTTATCGTTATTCAATACCAGAGGCCGTTTGAGAGAAGAAACGCAATTACCATATCGAGATACACTCCAATGAAAGCATAAATTGTTCCGCCAATTCTTTTTAGATTTACCAGCCGGAAAAAAGAAATGCCAAGCCCCGTGAAATGTGGTGATCAAAGCAAGGCGACGTAAACTGGAGTGAGAGTAGGATTATTATTTCTCTTTACTGCCTCCTTATTTTTAGGGAATTCTGAATGTGTGACCCTAATGTGTGGAGGGGTTTCAGGAGGGTGTGTGTGTGTTTGTGTGTGTGTGTGTGTGTGTGTGTGTGTGTGTGTGTGAGGGGGTCTAGCTAGTGTGCATGTTTGTGTGTGTGTGTGTGTGTGAGGGGTATAGCTGGTGTATGTGTGTGTGTGTGTGTGTGAGAGAGAGAGAGAGAGAGAGAGAGAGAGAGAGAGAGAGAGAGAGAGAGAGAGAGAGAGAGAGAGAGAGAGAGAGAGAGAGAGAGAGAGAGAGAGAGAGAGAGAGAGAGAGAGAGCTGGAGCGCGTGTGTGTGTGAGAGAGAGAGAGAGGTAGATCTGGGGTGTGTGTGTGTGTGTATGTGTATGTCTGTGTGTGCGTGGTATAGATAGTGTGTGTGTATGTATGTGAGGAGTTTAGCTGGTGTGTATATAAGTGGTTTAGTTGGTGTGTGTGTGTGTGAGGGGTATTGCTAGTGTATAAAAGGCGATCTTCTTTCATCCTCAATACATTTCCACACTCGTCAAACCAATCCTGGGTTACCTGTTGGGGTATGGATTTCACGGTAATAATGAACCAACAGGCCTCGGTAACGGACATAAAACCTACAGTATGTCCAGTGTCGAGAAAAGAACAAAAACATTATATATTTCCTTTAACAACAACAATAACACAGCCAGCAACCAACATCGTCTTGTACTGTACATGTAAACAAGAGGTTAGTGTCATCATAGTTTGGATTGTGATGGTGTCCTCTTTAATCTCATTTGAGTGCCACCAATGTATGCCAGGGAACAGGACCAGGTGTACAAAAATAATGGTGGCCTGTTGCTTGGAATAGTTTGGTGGAATCAGTTGCTCCAGATTTCCCAACACTGTACACCCGGATACCATAGTCTCTAGCCCACCTGAGTCGAAGCCCGAGATCTGAAGAAGCAGGTGGTTTCTGGATGACAGCCCACACAAAGCTTCCATTGGTTCGAGATATGTGTAGCTTCGTGATGGTTTGGGTGGGCTGTCGTCCAGAAACCGCCTGCTTCAGATCTCAGGCTTCGTTTCAGATGGGCTAGAGACTATGGTATCCGAGTGTACTTTCCCCTAACTAGTGTCACCACCTAAGACTAGTATGCTCTACTGATAGTCCAAAATATATCACAAAACAGATTCCCTATTAGTCTCTCTAAGGTGATTTGTTTCCTCGGGTATTTTGGAGGACTCAGCAGCCCGCCAATTCCAGTTTACAAAAAGAGGTTCTCCACTTAACAGAAACTCTATAAGCGGATTTTTTTCTCATAGCCATCAAGAATAACACTGCAACACAAACCCAGCGATTATACTGCCTGACCTCTGGTGGCAATGGACTCTACTATCGGATGTTGACTGTTCACTACATCAAAAGTCAAGCTCCCAGGTGTGACTCGTTGATATCGTTAACGAACACTGTAGCTATTGTTGTCTCGGCCAGTTTTCCACTATCAATTGTCAGAGTCGTCAAAATAATACGCGTGAAGAGTGTACCAATAGATATTTGTCCAAGTATACAACCACTGACAAAAATGCTGTCGACCTGTCTGCCAAATCCTGAAACACATAATTATTGAATCATAATCTTAACAGGACAGCAAACTGAAATACTCAGAGAAGTTTATTAATATTTTTCCTATTGGATCTTGTAATTTTAGGGGCGAGTGTATGTGTTTGTTCGATGTTGTCTTTTATATTTATCCATTAACAGGCATTCAGTGAAGTGATAAGGCTTTTGGTGACGAGTGTACAAAAGTTAATTCCCTCTGCCTGCCACAACAATATGACTGAATTTCCTGACTGTGAATCTAACGACAAAATACAGTTCGCCATCATTCCCCTATTGTTTAGTCTTTTCGAATTACATAAGGTGCTTCATTCATACTGTGTCTAGCTGAGGGAACGAACTTTTGTGCATGATAAGATATAAATACCACCGTATCCACATCTCGACCCCTTCATCCCTTCCCTTCTCTTCTCCCAGCCACACCCTAAACACTGTCGCATCATGACACTGTGTACTGTACTGTGGTTTTGTGGTATAGGCTATGGACGGCATGACCACTTACAGTTAGTGCTGCATCACTGCCTACACGTATGGGCCTTCATTTTCCACTAATTTTCTGTATGAACACGATACGGTTGTCACATCACTGGCTTCCCCCCCCCCCCCATATGCACCTCTTCCTCCTCCTCCTCCCTCTCTCCCTCCTCCTCCTCCCACCCACCTACTCCCCACATGCGCTTCTTCCTCCTCCTCTCACGCTCCTCTTTCCTCTTCTCACGCTCCTCTCTCCTCTTCTCACGCTCCTCTCTCCTCGTCCTCCATCCCCTCCCACGCTCCTCTCTCCTCCTCCTCCTCCTCCCCCTCCCCCTCCTCCTCCTCCTCCTCCTCCTCCTCCTCCTCCTTCTCCTCTTCTTCCTCATCCTCCTCCCTCTTCGTGTGCCTGGGTGGGAGTGTTTGGAAAGGGTATACATTACAGCCTGTGTGCTTGGTGAAGTGTGTGTATGTGTTGGGTGCGTGCGTGCGTGAATGCGTGTATGCGTGTGTGTGCATACGTGCCTCCAGTGACGTTAGCCCTCTCTCCCATCCATGCATCAAAACGATACAAAACGAAATTCACTGAAACTAGAAAATCAATGAACTACCCTTTGCATATATACTATAAAGTAACTCTATATATATTTATTTCTCTATATATATATAACTCTATATTTAAACATACGGTAATACCCTCTATAATTATAAATCAAACGAAACTATGATACCATCAGCTGGTTCCCAAAAACCCGTAGCTACAAATTATTGATCAAAGTCCTATACTGGGAACAAAAAGACTAGACCATCATCACCCCAGCTCTCAGTATCTGTGTCAACGTTAATGGTAAAATCCTGTCCCTCTATATCTTTACTTGTGCCTGTGTGTGTGTGTGTGTGTTTTTTTTTTTTTTTTTTTTTTTTTTTTTTTTTGGTGAGTGTGTGTGTGTGTGTGTGTGTTTTTTTTTTTTTTTTTTTTTTTTTGTGTTATGAGTGTGTGTGTGTGTGTTTTTTTTTTTTTTTTTTGCGTGTGTTATGAATAAAAGTGTAGGTGTGCATTGTGTGCAGTGAATATAGAACTAAATCCCATTATTATACTCACACTATTCAGAAAAATACTTACTTCCTGGTAATAACTACCTTCCTCCTCGACTTCCATTATCATACAGCAACAACAACAACAACAACAACAACAACAACAACAACACAGCCACAACGTAAGAATTATGCATACGAGTAATCTGATGAATGAGGCCCCCCCGGCAGAGGAAACATGTATACGCTCAGCTCAGGTTCGATAAGTCAGATTATAAAATTACAACAAAACAGTCGTAGAGTAAGAATTATGCATACGAGTAATCCTTTGTTTTACTCTGATGAACGAGGCACCCAAACCCCCCCCCCAGCAGAGGCAACATATACGCTCAGGTCAGGTTCGATGGGTCAAATTACCTGAAATAGTTATCAGTTGTATAGGAGGCGTAATGCAATCTCCATAACCTTTCCAATCCCAACAATAACATTCACCCCGATTCATCAGAACAGAACACCAAGCCAAGCCCACAACACAACACAACAGATCTGCTGCTGCTCTACTGCTGTACACAAGGTAAAAAAAAAAATTATATCAATGTAATTCTCGAGTGAAACATTGAGACACCACAGACGAACGATAGATACTGAAAAAAAATGTTTGTTTATTCCCGGGGCATCATGAGCTGTACTGTCGATCATTTACAGAATTATCAGATCCTTCCTGCTCGATCCTTTACAGAATTATCAGATCCTTCCTGCTCGATCCTTTATTATTTTACTTTGTGTACAGTACATACAGTATTATATACCTCTGGCCAACACTCTATTGTTCTGTCTCACTTCCGTCTTTTTTAATCACCAACTCTGACGGTTTCGGTTCGCCGTCAGTTGAAATGGTTGTGTGTCTATGCATAATGCTAATTTCTGATGCCTGCAGATTTGGCCTTAATGTGCTTTTAAATTATTCGGCAGCCCTGTCCTAGTTCCGTGACGATACTTTGAAAATATACCAATATTCATGGGTTAAATAATCTATTAGCCTACCAAACTAATACGGGTGTTGCTGTTATTATTTTGTTTACAGTGGATACAAACTTTTCCTGACGGTATCCATATAATATGAAGCTTTGTTCGGAAATGTGTGAGCTTTAATATGCGTGAAGCTCAATATACTGGCAGCAAATAATATATTAGCCCGTCAGTCATTTAGTGCAGCTCATGCAGGTTCAGTAATTATTACACATAAAGGTGGAGGTGCAATCAATCGCTCCCACTCTCTCTGCTTGCCCACGGCCCACTGAATACGCCTGTGCAGATTTCCACTCAACCCTAAAACGAAGACCCGATACAATTTTTTTTTTCGTGTGTGTGTGTGTGTGTGTGTGTGTGTGTGTGTGTGTGTGTGTGTGTGTGTGTGTGTGTGTGTGTGTGTGTGTGTGTGTGTGTGTGTGTTCTGACACCTCTTACTTATAAAACTCGTAAGTGTTAATTTTCTTAGTCAGGCAGAATCACTTTGATGGTCCAAACTACTAAAATTAGAAAAGATTGCATGTTATTTATACGTTACAGAAAATATCTACTTATGTTAATTTGTTGTGTAATTTATTGTGTGTTGCATTACGAAGAAACAGACAAAAAAATATGAGTGAACGTCGCGACGCATTTTCGCCAGGTAAAAAAAGAAAAAAAAATAATAATATAAATAAATAAATATATAAATAGAGTCTATATATAAGCAGGTACGAAGTTCCCGATTCCTCCAAACTATGCCAAGGGACGACCAAGCTATAAGTTATATTGAGGTTGTTGGTATAGTTTGGAGGAATCAGTAGCCCCCCATTTACACCCACACCAGACGACTCACCTTAAGGGGGTGCGGGAATAGGGGGACAGGCTTGGGGGGTGGGGGGGGGTTTAGGGTGGTGCGGGAATAGGGGACAGGCTTGGGGGGGTTTGGGGGGATGCGGGAGTAGTGTGACAGGCTTGTGGGGGGGGGGGTTAAGGGGGTGCGGGAATAGGGGACAGGCTTTCTACCCACCCCAAGCCTGTCCCCCTATCCCCGCACCCCCTTAAGGTGATATTCTCTTGTTGGTAAATGAGAGGGCTACTGATTCCTCCTAACTATACCAAGATACAGACGACCTTATTGTTATTAAATAGGAGTTTGTTGTTTCGAGGCACGTATAGTTTGGAGGAATCAGGTACCTTCCAATTCACCAACAAGAGAATCTCCTCATAAGGTGGTATATAATTCTTTTTTGGTACATTGGAGTGTCTTGATTCCTCGAAAATATGCTAGGAAACAGGACCAGAGGGGCAAAAATAATGGTGTTCTGTAGCTTGGAATAGTTTGGAGGATTTACTTGCTCCAGAATTACCAACACACAAAACTTCCCCCTGAATTAATTAACTATATGACACAAGGCCTCGAAAAATGATACGAAACTATATATTATTACTTCAACAACAACAACAACAACAACAACAACAACAACAACTGGTGGTGTTATCGATGTCGTGGTTCAGTTCCTTTATTCGATGACTCCAAACAACAAAGCCATGCATCGTACCGGTAACAAGCCATCGTAAACACCACGGATATTCTTGGATTCCACCCTATATATATATATTATAACTGGTGGTTTCTGCAACATTAGTTTATGGAAATTCACTTAAATGTTCACTTTCATGCAACATTAGTTTATGGAAATTCACTTACATGTTCACTTTCATGCAACATTAGTTTATGGAAATTCACTTAAATGTTCACTTTCATGCAACATTAGTTTATGGAAATTCACTTAAATGTTCACTTTCATTCTCATCACACACACACACAGGACTTTTGATCGTTACTGTACATATGATATCTTAATGGTAATCACTTTCTAGTAAATGCATCAGGAAATTAACTAGAGCTTCCATTACACACATACGATTGAAGTAAGTAAATTATAAAAGAGTCTGAATTAGTAATCTTGATAATGTGTTTAATACTGGTAAAGTTAGCCTAAGTCAATTCTCATAATGTCATTTATTCATTACCTGATAGATTTTCACTTTTCCTACCAAGTGTGTGTTGTTGATGCTAGACCTTCCCTTTGGTTTCAGTAATACCAACTAAATTCAGTAATACCACTTAGATTCATTGATATCACCTAATTTCATCATTACCACTTGAATTTGATAATACCACCTAGAGTCAATAATACCACCTAATGTAAAAAATGTCACCAAAATTCAATGTCTCCTAAATTCAATAATACCATTTAAATTCAACAATACCACCGAAATTCAACAATACCACTTGAATTCAATAATACCACCTAAATTCAATAATACCACCTAAATTCAATAATACCACATAAATTCATTAATACCCCCTACATTAAAAAATTCCAAATAGATTAAAAAATACCAAATAAATCCAATAGTACCACTTGAATTTAATTATACCACCTCAATTTATTATTACTACGTAAATTCAATAGTACTACCTAAGATATATTCATTAATACCACCTCAATTCAATAATACCGCGTATAATAATAATACCAAAAATAAATTCATTAATACCACTTCAATAATACCACATAAATTCGATAGTACTCCCTAATATAAATTCATTAATACCACCTCAATACAATAATACCACGTAAATTATGGTACCGTAGTTGACTATATGTGTCTTGACCTTGTCACACCACCCACCAAGGTCTGAGTAGTCTGGTATAATCACTATAAATATACAGTCACGAATCCTAATAAATATCTTGTTAAAGTTATGAATCATGTGACATAGCAGTGAACTAATTACAACACTTCTCCTGTATTATGCTTACTTGCTGGAACTCGTTTTAATTAATACTTCATCAGGCTATTCAGAGCTGAGGGGGACAATGCTGTGTATATAAGTGAAGTAGAAGGCTGTTGATTCCTCCAAACTAGACAACAAAACAGAGACTGTCTGGTACTCTACTAGCCTACTGAGATAATGATTATGTTTCCTGGCATAGACTGGAGGAATGGGTAGCTTCCCAGATGAACCATATGGACTCATCTCCCCCAGCCATCACGTTATTACTATTGACAAAGGGACGCATATCAGTACTAGTGACAGTAGAGCGACGAGTCACTGTCCTTTGGTGAGTAGAGCCACTAGTCACTGTCCTTTGTCTGTCCTGCTCCACCGTCTATTGTCGGCATCAACGCCCAGAGTCACGTGTCTGTGAGGTCACTGCCTGGGGCCGCGGGAGGAGCGAGGCCAATGACCAGGAGGTTGTAAAGGCGACTCCGAAAAAAAAAAAATATATATATATCTATAGTAAAATGCTAACAAATAATTTCTCTATATAATAAAAAGTAGTTTTAAAAAAGTAATCCATTATTGGGTAAAATATTTAATACATAGACAAATCAGGGACAATGACGTAACAAATTATTATACAGACGAACTAAAAGATAGATACAGGTGGAAATTGGACAGTATTCTGAAGCTTATATATTTAATTGACAGGTGAGGACAATAAAGGGGTTTACTGTATATGAAAATTGGTTTACAAAGCAATCATTCGCTAGAAGTGACACAATCTCCATCCAGCTGACACCCTCCCCCCCATACCACCCACCACCACATTTGCTGTATTGAAGATGTTGCAAGGGAATATAATAGTTAGAGTAGGTAATCTGGGATACATTTGCAGATCAGAGACACATTGAGAGTATGCAGAAAATAAAGGTAGGTGATAAACAGCAAAGTTTTCTTAGTATCTCCAAAATCTATAATACATCTTTTTACGACAAACAAAACCTTACCTGAAGCGTTTATGAATAGTCTACACCAACACATTTTGAAAGTTATAACTTCAACAAACCACAACAAAATCTGAAGTTCATCCCGACATCGTGATAGGGAATGGAGGAGGGGATGTGATGAGATATTGATACACATACCTTGATACCTAAGATGACCTGGTTACAGTGCTGCTGAGGGACGTGGTCTGTAATAGCCACCACTAGTCCCTCGTAGCCTCCCTCCACCAGTCGTAGTCCCTCGTAGTCCCCAGCCACGGCCACCACACACGCCACCACCACCGCCACCACCACCCCCACCACCACCATGGTTACCCACTGTCCAGGGTCCTCCTCCTACTCTCTCTCTCTCTCTCTCTCTCTCTCTCTCTCTCTCTCTCTCTCTCTCTCTCACTTCTAGTCCGCTTCACTTGTCCTGTTAGACACTTGTTCCTACACGCACTTCTCCTGCATTACAGCTGTATTTGTGCTTCGCTTGTTTTCCCTCGCATCTGTTCTGTATTGTGTCTGTCCTTTCCTGCTCCTCCTTGTCCTTACCCACACACTGTCCAACACTACGCCTTTTCTGTAGGCTACTTTGTTTGTCCTACTCTACACCTGTTCTGCACTTTCTTTGTTCTGTATCACACCAGTTCTGTCTTATGTTTGTCTGTGCTGCTCCTGTTTCTATCCGCACTTGTCCTACACTACACCTGTCCTTTGTTCATTACACCTGTCCTCCCTACCTTTACTTATCTCCCTATACAACTGTCTACTTCACTACACGTGTACTACGCTTCCCCTGTTGTCACCAGCACTTGTCTTGCCTTTAATAAATATCTTCCTGTACAACTGTCTACTTAACAACCACCTGTCATGCACTACACCTGTCCTACACTTCACCTGTCCTCACCCTAACTTCTCTGGCACTACACCTCTCCTGTAACACACACACGTCCTTTACCTCACAGGATTAACTCACTCTACAAGTCTTGGATTAGGAATTGGTACACAGACTCGAGTGGCTGCCTCAGACATAATATTATCACGTCACGTCCTATGCAAATGTCTCTTCAGAATATTAGTTCAATCAAGTAGAGAGCATGCAGGCTTGGTGATATGAAGAGAGGCTGATCCGCTAACCCCTCATCATAACCAATACAAGTACTGGTACCAGTTCCGTTATTAGGGTCTTTGTCACTCGTTCACCAGGGTACTAGGATCCTTGTAACTCGTTCACCAACAGTGTATCACCCCCAGTACCAGATAAAACATGTGACAGTAAGCCAATCAAGGGGCAGCAGCTCCCGGGAGACTTGCTCACTAGTTATATGAGTAACAGTGCCGGTGTCAGTGTGTGCGTTGGTCAAGAGGCACACACACTCACACACGCCCGTCCGCTACACCGCGCTACTGGCACCCAACTGTTGGCACGCACCTTACCTCACCTCACCCTCCCTCTCTCTCTCTGCCCCTCCTGTCCCCCACACCTCTGTCCTCCCTCTATCTCTCACACACACATGCATACACCTTCCTTCCTTCCTTCCTTCTTCTGACACACACACACACACACACACACACACACACTCACACTCACACACACACACTCACACCCACACTCACACACACACACACACACACACACACACACACACACACACACACACACACACACACACTCACACTCACACTCACACTCACACTCACACTCACTCTCTCACTCTCACTCTCACTCTCATTTTCACTCACACACTTATTTCTTATTTTTATTTTATCACACACAACTACGCACTCTTCCCAGACACACCTTCCTTTCTTCCATCAGTGTGACAGAAGGCAGGGAGGCAGGTAAGTGAGAACGCAGGAAAAAAAAAAAAAAATCAAGCAAGCCGATGGGTAGGAAGGCAGGCAGATGAATAGATTGACAGGTAGGCAGGTAAACACACAAACATACAATAGGATAAAAATGCATGTGGGGTCTATAAACAAACACTAAAATTGATTGGTAAGAGTTGAGGCAGGGAAATAAGTAATCAGTTAAGGACCCTGTGATCGTGTATGAAAATTGGAGGCTTCTGATTTCTCCTGACTATACCACGAAACACGCTCCTTCCATATAGGTGGTGTTTCGTGGCAATATTTGAAAGACTCATGTATCTCCCAATTTTCCGACTACATCACAGGGTCCCTTCAGAAGACGGGTCGGTGATTAAAGAGTTAGTTGAGCAGACAGACAGATGGGAAAGCAGGTAAGCAGGCAATCTCGTGGAACAGTAAGCAGGTGAGTGGGTAGTTAGGTGGATAGGCATGTGGGTGGATAAGCAAGTTTATGAGTAGTTAGAAGGGTGGATAGATATGTATGAGGATGGGTGGGTAGGAAGGTGGATGTGTAAGTAGATAGTTAAACAGGCAAATGGGTAGGCAGGTAGTTGTGTAGACAGTTGGGTTAGTGGATGGTTGGTTAGGTGGGTGGGTAGGTGGGTAGGCGTAGGGGCAAGTGGGTAGGTGGGTTTGCAGATGAACAGTTGGTGGGTGTTTAGGCAGGTGGGTAGGCGGACAGGTAGGTGGGTAGATGATTAAGCAGGTGAACAGTTTGGTGGATGGTTAGGCAGGTGGGTAGGCAGGTGAATAATTTGGTGGGTGGGTAGGCGGAGAGTCAGGTGGGTAGGTGATTAGGCAGGTGAGGTGTTTAGGCAG
>JAWQEG010008114.1:0-14657 GCA_033782935.1 Petrolisthes cinctipes
AGGGTGTGGGAAAAAGAGGAAAGAGGCTACAACATAGAACCTATATCTATGGTATTGGCTCTAAACAATAATTTCATAAGCCTGAACTCTGCATACCAACCAACCATAAATCAACAATACCATTAATGGGCCAGTATAGTCGTATAGTCTGGCCAGGAAGTTATAATTGTCACTCCATAACTCTACTCAGGTTTTTTTTTTTTTTTTTTTTTTTTTTTTAGTCACTACTGCTATATATACCATGCAGACCGACCCTCCTCCTGGCCCTATAAAGCTAAAATAAAATATTGAAAATGAAATAGCAGAGTAAAACATTAAATAAAAAGTGAATCCTTAATGGGTGCGTGCAACATTTTGACAGACTTTGATCTGTGGTGCGTGTAATGTCTAGTGTTTGCTGAGTGTGTTGGTTCATTTATACGCAAATAGTTAATGATTAGAGCTATTTTTTTTTTATTTTCGTAAACGGCAGCAGTACCACAATTACTGCACTTAAACTGATACATGTACCAAATATTTAAGTCTATAGTTAGTGTCGATGTTCAGTGTTGTTAATTCTGGAGCAATTGATTCCTCCAAACTATTCCAAGCATGCAACTGGTCACTATAATTTTTCTTAATCCTGGTGTATTTTGGAGGAATCAAGGCAATCTAAATTTACCAAAAGTGTATTACCGACTTATATAACATCAAATTTGGGTAATAGAGTTTTCGTAATAGGTCAATTATATTTCCCTTGAATATAATAGTGATGAATCGCTTATGCCAAACATTTTATGAATCAAATATCAACGTATCTTCATTACCACACTGTCTATATAAGGAAGATTCCATTTCAAAGTTTGTGAGTGGGAATGGAAACGAAATTTATATAATACTCATTCGATTCTCTTTCTATTTCATTGTACTCTGGGTGGCTTGCCTAATGTTACTATTACAATATTCAGAATGTGAAGCTTCCTTAGAAAATTTAGTTACAGTGCTTTCCCAGGATAGAAACTAGTGTCGACTTTTCATACTCTGGCTATACATCTACAATACAAAGGACACGTGCTGCTTGTTTACTCACGGCTTACTCTTTCAATTTTCATTTTTCTGGACTTAGCCTATACATATTTAAAATCTTTATGACCCAACTGAGAATTTAATACCAAAATGACTGAACTCCGAGGTCATGTGAGGTCACTGGTTGTCATATGAAGAGCAACAGAAAGTGAAAACACAATTATTCTCAACTTTGTTTATAATCCATCATTTCTAGTTTTTATATGTTAAAATATATAGGAGACAGTGCAATTTGACCATGTTTTATTCCCCAAGAGGGGTAAAATATATAATAAATATACATTAAATAGTTACTATTTTTCTGTTCGAGAGTTAGCCTGACTATCCCTGACCAAACCTAATCATTCTGGACCAGGGCAAACTACCGGGTCCTAACCTGGGCAAACATGAGGGGGAAATCAAACATTGTCAAAATGCACTGGCGCACTGTGAAATTATTAATAGAGCAAGATTGACCACCAACGATAATATGAAGGAAGTTGGTATGTAATTTCCTTCTCTGTGGCTCTTCTAAATTAATTGTTACTGATTATTTTTCAACAAATTTCCAATTAGCTACCCAGGAAATGAAATTTTAGGTAGCCTATTTCTGAAGATCAGATGCTTCTATATATTCCAACATTCTATTTTAGTTTATCTTTTAAGCATTGGACTGGGGAACTTTGGAGTTAGGTTAGAATAGATTTGACTTTGTACAAGTGTTTCCTTCACACTATTATGCTAAGAAATAAACAGAAAAACAGAAAATATGTATGAGAAACACAAGTATGAAAAAATGAAACCTCGCGGACAACTTAACATACTCTGGAGTCGCTAATTTTCTCAAGTGGGTAATTTTCATCGTCTTTACGTACTCTCCGAAGAAGTGGGTAAGACGACAAACGTTCTTTACCACGTGACGTCCCAAAAGTAAGAATGATATTAAAAAATTGGTGTGATTTTAACAATAAAAATTCAATTGGTACAAATATACTTTAATATGAAGTGAAAAATTGATTTCTTTTCTCGAACCTTTGTTTCCCAGGCAACGCCGGGTACTTCAGCTAGTAATAATATATTGCAGTTGTTATTGGCATAGCCCAGGTCCCTCGCCATTCTATCATGACAAAAAGTGTGAGTACTGGAATAGTTGGTCATACGGTACCTCCTTTTTTTTTCAGTAAGGACCCGATACTTATCCATATCCATTCCGCCAAGTGCCAGTCGATGCCAGTCACTTTGGGTCATATTCTGGAATGGTCTCATGGTATGTCCGAAGGTCTGGTTTCTGATGGATGTGATTATATTCGTGGTGGTGGTGGTATGTTGAACGTCTGTGGTTCAAGTCGCTGCCATATATATAAATATGTTAAATAATAAATATTGAGGTAGCAATATCATAAATGAGATTTACAATATTATGAATGGAATATGAATGCAATATTATGAATATATGATGCTCAACGTGACATGTTCAAACCAATACTATAAAACTCAATGTCGAAGAAGGAACACCACTAACCTTAAAATCTGGACTCAACACCATAATTATATACCGTACATAGATACATACACACAGGCTGAGCAATATTACTGTACTGTACTGTACATGCCGCCTCGGAGCCTTTACCTATCAGTAAGGTGTGTGTGGTCCTTGTCCCTCACCACTCACACATTCCTCACCACACCACACCACACCACACCAGCATAACCCATTATTTATATCTTTGTTGACTGAAGCTCTGGGACTCGTGGTGGCGGCCGTGGGAAATATGAGAGGTACGTACAGTTCACACTAGAAATAACTCATTTACCTGAAGGTTGTATACATAATACGAATAAGGGAGGATACTTTCATGATATATTATTAAGCATGTATAATTCGAATAGGGGAATACACTCATAATTTTTTTTTCTTTCAACGAATAACACTCAGGTAAAGTAGAACAATTGCCTTTTATTACATAGAACGACTTTATTGTACAGAACCTTGTGTGACGTCACAATACCGTTCTAGGTCATCGCCTTTGCCATTACATAGATATATACTGTACTATTGGCTGATGTTTTCCAGGGTTTACAAAATATAGAATATGTAAGACTACCTACTTGCAATACCACATTATTATTAGGTTTGTTATTTTACTAATCACAGAGTCACTTAGTAGACCATTCATTGCAGTATCTCCAGATTAATGACCTCTCTTTCCATAATTATAGCCTGTGTTAGAATTCCTGTGGCCAACCGTACATGGTCTGGCTGCTATGAAAAGTACCGTAGGAGCGTACCTCTCCTCTCAGATGAATTTGTTTACCACGTTCAAACTCGCCATTTTACATTTACACACAAAACTCCACAGCCACTTCAACCATGAGCGGATATTTGTGTTCATACGTGTTTGAACGTTGGAGGATGGAGGCGAGTTTATGCTGCCAATTGTACTTACATACGTCCTACCAGCGGAAATTTATCACCTCACGTCAAAAAAAGAAAAAAAGAAGAAAAAAAAAAAAAAGAAGGTTTTATCATGACCAAACGTGGGACAGTGTCGAGTGGAAGCCTGGCGGAATGTTGAATATTGATTACTACTACTACTACTACTACTACTACTACTACTACTCCTGGTATCTAGATTTTTGTATCTCCCTTTCTTGTGTTTATTTATTATTATTATTATTATTATTATTATTATTATTATTATTATTATTATTATTATTATTATTATTATCTTTATTATTTTTATTATTAATATTATAATTTGTATTATTATTATCTTTATTATTATTTTTATTATTATTATTATTATTATTATTATTATTATTATTATTATTATTATTATTATTATTATTATTATTATTATTTTTATTTTTATTTTTATTATTATTCTATCCGGAGGGTGTTTGGGGGTGAACGTACGCATACAAGCCGGAAATATAAGTATAATGGATCTGCACGTGTTTTTTCTTCCCATCGTTACACAGTATGAAGCGGATAAAGAATTCTGAGAAGTGGAACTGAGTCCTGGATTACCTTGCCAACACTACAGTATATGGAAACAAAAAGAGATACACAGAATAAGATATAAAGAAGAAATACATTAATAACCACATACATACATACATACATACGACAATACATAAATACATATATACGGTACACAGAAAAAATATATAATAACATAAATACATAAAATAAATAAATATATACGGTACACAGAAAAAATACATAATAACATAAATACATAAAATAAATAAATATATAGATACAAAACAAAACAAAAAAAAACACACACACACACAATATATGAATAAATAAAAATAACCAAATCGTTCCTATGTGGTGCTCGAGAAAATCCTAAACACACCAACAAACACAGTGACATATTGGTTGGTGTTGTCGGGGCTGTTTTCCACCGTCATTCCCCAGAGGCCGTCTATAGAGCTGACCAAGTATATTCTATTGGTCTTGGGGTTGGCGTGAGGAGTGGACAGTATCGGTATTTTTTTTTTTTTTTTTTTTTTTTTTTTTCGAAGAGAGTGTACAGTATATACAAGGATCCTAATGAAGGTCGACGTTCTGAATAGGGGGCGAGGATAAATGTTAAGTAATTAAATTTTAAGTGTGGGGCGTTGTTGTACCATCGCTCAAAAAAGGATCTTAAAAAAAAAAATTGACAATAACAATAAGACAAATCGGACGAAACTTTCTAGTAATGGCAGAGGACAAAGCGTGAAGTCTTGTTCGTTATGAGAGCCATCGCACCCCATTTTTCCGATACTTTTTTGAGCAATGGTACATAGTGTGTTATCAACGTGTGTGTGTGTGTGTACGAAAGGGAAGATGGGTTTAGCAGCTCATATTTTACTGTTGTGTTTGGGAGAATATTGATACATACATGTCCGGGAGAAATCTAAATTCCTTGTGTTTGAGTCTATACTTTGAGCATCCTTGCACTTTACAACAGAATAGAAACTCTCTGTACACAGCGGAATAAAATACCATATTAGAGTAAACAAAGAAGGCATTAAGGGAATAGTATACTTATGATACATTGGAGTGCCTTTATTCCTCCAAAACATGGTAGGAAGCAGGACCAAATTAACAAAATTAATGGTGACCTGTTGCTTGGAATAGTTTGGAATAATCAGGTACTCTAGATTAATCCTCACTGCAGTATCCCCTTAAAAATAGCAGTGATAAACTAGAAAGAATGCTCTGGGCAAATTCCTGAATAAAGATGTAGCTCATTCTTTACATTTTTAAATTATATTGTTCACGATCAGGCAAATAAAGATTAACCCTAAGTCTCTTTGATGGAGTGAAGTTATAAATGCTTCGATAAATGAGTGAATAGATGCAAATAATGAATGAGTAAATAGATGAATGAAGGAATTTTTGATGCGAGAGTGATGGAAGGGTGCATGAGAGAGTTTATGAGAGTGGTGGAGGAGATGAGGAAAGGGTGATGATGGAGTGAGGTAGAGGAGAGTGAGAGGATGAGGGAGAGGTGATGAAATGAGGGGGAGATGATGGAGGGGTGAATGAAATATAAGGAAATGAGGGGGTGAGGTAGAGGAGAGGAAGTGAGGGAGGGAGGAATGAGGGGTAGGGGAGAGGTAATGTGGTGAGGGAGAGTATTGGAAGTGATAGAAGAGTGAGGGAGAGGTGATGAAATGAGGCGAGTAAGCGTTTGAGGGGTCAGTGAAGGCAAACTTGAGAGGAAAGCATGACAAGGGCTAGTATGAGAGAGAGAGAGAGAGAGAGAGAGAGAGAGAGAGAGAGAGAGAGAGAGAGAGAGAGAGAGAGAGAGAGAGAGAGAGAGAGAGAGAGAGAGAGAGAGAGAGATGGGGTTGGGGGGGGGGGGGGGTAAGAGCGTGTTGGCAAGTACTCACTCATATACCCCCTCCACTACCACCTCCACCTCCTCCACCTCCTCTACCTCCTCCATCACCACCGTGGGAACTCCAGTGGCTGTGTGCCTTTTCATAGAATTCAAGTTATGTAGGAACGCGGCCGCCCCTCCCACAAATATTTCCCAACGTAAAATCACGAACAAGTTAAAATTGAATTCGTGTGCACCATTAACTACATGTACCTGGATCTTTATTTTGCACTGTAATAATTGAGGCGCTGCTGGTGAACGTAAATAACACTACGAGGTCCAAAGGTAAATGTATATATATATATAAACTGTGTACAAATTGTTGCTTGTTTATGGTTTTAGACTTCACGTTAATCTCTTCTGTATTCAAGTCATTGGGTATCTTATTTTTTATTTTGTTTGCCTCTGTTACTGCAATTAGATATATGTGTATAGATATATGTGTATAGATATATATGTGTATAGAAGTATAGATATATGTGTATAGATATATATGTGTATAGAAGTATAGATATATGTGTATTAAGTGGTGTAAGACCCAAGGAACCTAATATTGTAGCTGTGTTATGGGTCCTTGGTAATTTTGCCTTCGTTTTTGGAGGGTTTGGCCAATCGTGTGTAATGGAAATAAATGTTGGAAATACTGTTATACGTGATAATGGGATAGTTTAGTAGTTACTGATTTCCATTTGTCGCACATTTATTTTATATTTTTGTCGTGCCTGTGAAGCGTCGGACCCTCTGCGTGTGTTGTGATGTCTGGCAATTAGTACTACTGTCAAGAAAGATTTTTTTTTTCTTGATTGGACTTTTTCTTGACTTTACTTGTGAAACAATTAACTGAATGGAAATTCTTTTATTGAAATTTTTGAAAACAGGTAGTTTATACCAGAAATAAATAAATAGCAATTTAGTTGATGATCCGTGTTAGTATCCACGTGCAGGTATTATATTTTTCAGTGTAACACCAAAAATTGCAGCTGTGATGTTATGGTAGAGATTTCCGTGTTATCGGGTGCTTTGTGCATGTACAATTGCCAGCACTTATAACTGGTACAGGAGAAGAGGGGACTGACAACGCTGACTGTACCTGTTATAAGTACTGGCAACTGTACACTAACTGCAAACAGGTGACAAACAGTGGTGACCGTTCAACAGATCAATATATAAAGCACTTGCAGCCTGGCAGGTCAGACCCAATGCATTGGCAATACTTCATACAGTTTCCATCAGTCACATGGATACAGGAGACTCGAGCTGGGGTCTGTGGTGAGAAAAACGCGAGACTTTGTTGATAAATCCTGTGCAAACATGGCAGCAGAACCCTCTCCCGTGAGGCATTAATATATTCCATTAAATATGCAAATGTGTCAAAATTTCAAATGAATACTGGACGAGCGGAGGCAGGCAGCCCACACCCCGGGGAGCCTCACACCACTAAAAGAGGCCACATGTGTTGGAGGGCGACTGGTGGTGGTGGTGGTGGTGCTGGGGTTAGGCAGGAGGCAAGAGGTTAGTAGGTTGTAGATGGTTTGATGAGTTGGTTGGTGGGTTGGTTATTGGGTGGGTTGGTTAGTTGGTGGGTTGTTGGGAGGGTGGGTTGGTGGGTTAGTTGGTGAGTGGGTTGGTGGGTTGGTTAGTTTGTGGGTTGGTAAGTTTGTGGGTTGGTCAGTTGGTGAGTTGTTGTGAGGGTGGGTTGGTGGGTTAGTTGGTGAGTGAGTTGGTGGGTTGGTTGTGGCATGGAGGACACACAGTGAGGTTAAGGAGTCTGGACAGGTGAGGAAGTTGTGTAGAGTGACTGTTAGGACCGTAGGTAAGAATATCCCTTGTATTGACGATGGTGTGGTACGATGACTCCATAGGCAAACCAGGACGAACAACAGACTCATCGTACCTTTGTCACGCCAAGGTCAACACCACCGATAGTCTACGCCCCTAACAGTTACATGATGAAGGGATATTGGTTGGCGTTAGAGAGAAAGAGTGCTAAGCCTAGAGAGAAGGTCAGACAAAGAGATGGATAAGTGAAGCATTGAAATTGGTGTATATATTGTTTCAGTATTATTGATGTTTTCATGATAGAGATTGAGGGAATTACTTGGTCTGGCTGCTGTTCATATCTCCTTCTGCCCATGTGGTGTTCCCAGGTGTACTGAATTAAAAATAAGTGGAATTTTTATACGTCAACAGTAAAAGAGAAGGTGCCTAGTGCATAGCGCCCTGGATTGTTGAATAAAATAAGGGAAGGTTGAGAGATCTAATTTACTCCAATCAGGGACTGAGATTTTTTTTCCAATTCATGATTTAAGTACTAATTTTAAGGCCACCAAAAATAGCACAGCATCTTCGCTGGTACCGTGACATCCTCAATGTTAGAGTTTTACCCTCATATCACCTTCTCTGTGGGTGAGTGCCAGTTCAATATAGTCGTGATGTGTGTGTTTGTGTGAATGTGTGTGTGTGTGTTGGTGGTGGATGGCCTGGTCCAAAGTGACGGGCTTCAAGAATCTTAAGTTCAGTGTTGGAGCATAACAACATTATCTAAAGGATCAAAGAGTAATATATTATCATCAGAACTAATGAAGGATTAAGATATGTCCAGTGGAACAGCAATAGACTCATAAACATAAAACCTACAATATTCTGCCATATTGTCTATTTTGGCAAGAAGCTTATTCTCACATTCAGTTAACTTCTGCAAACTCTCCCCACGACTGCTGCATCCCATTGAGAACGTGAGCCGCGTCAGGCATTCATAAAATGCGATATATATTCAGCAGACCTGAGATAAACCGTAACATCATAGTGGCAGTAAGCCTTCATGTATCTTGCTACCCCCAATTCAAAGGCAAGGGTATTAGTCGGATGTCCCTCAATGGTATCCCACCAGGCCATTTTTAAAGTCGACGGGCCCACCAACAGCGCGTTCACGTATACGGTTTAGCAAAAATATTTTTGTTTATCCAGCGTCCACTGATTTTTATGTTGTTGTATAGCAGACTTTATTACGAGGTCGAGCGCTGTTTCAGTCTCTGCATGGATGGTATCAGATTATTCTGTATATATATATATATATATATATATATATATATATATATATATATATATATATATATATATATATATATATATATATATATATATATATATATATATATATATATATATATATATATATATATATATATATATATATATATTGTCAAAGCAAATATATTATCAGCGCCAAAATAATTCCAAAAGAAGGTTCCTCATTTTCCGTAATCTCATAAAAGTTTATGTTGTAGGTCCGCCACTCGGTGTCTCTTGCATTGACTTTACCCCAGCGATAATCATAAACAAAGTGTTATGTGCACAGTGTAGGGAAGTACGTCTTCATAAAATGGATTATTATAGTAGCTACGAATAACCTTGATCGTGAAACATGCAATGATAATATGAAGTGATAATTATACCAAAAATCAACAAGCTAGACTTTTTAGACGTCGGCGGAGTTGGTTTACCTTTACCAGTGTAGCTCGCGAAAGGTTATGTGATCACTCATGTTTGCCTGTTACCCTAGCAAACGGAGGTTGTGGAAGGTTATGTAATCGCTCCTTTTGTTTGTTTTTGATTGGATCGGAAATAAAATAACTCATTATCTTACATATGTTTCTCGGTAACATTTCACAGTATGCATATTTTTTATAGCAATGATATATATTCACCTGTCTTGTGTAAACTAACCAATGAGTCTGGAATTTGGAGGCTATTTATTCCTGCATACTGTGCCACGAAACACCACCAATACTAAGGGAGTGTTTCTCTGAACATTACCTACAGGTATCCGTGCCCTCCAACTTGGTCATAGCATCTGACCCCTTTTATTCCTGATTGAAATGCTAGAATTGATCATTGCTTTATTTACATAAACAACACATATATCGTATCTTTTCATTACAGAGTAACCATTACTCACCAAGATTAGGTTGGTCACAGTGTAAACATGATACAAAAAACAAAAACAAAAACGGTTAGCACAAGCTCTCTTTCCCACTCTTACTCACATTCATACGTACCGATGAAAGGAAATCAATAGTATCATTATCTATATATAGACGTGCGTGTGTGTGTGTGTGTGTGTGCGTGCGTGCGCGTGCGTGCGTGAGTGTGTGCATCAGCTCGCGTGCTTGTGCGGGAGGGCCCGTGTGCTTGTGCATATGTGTGTGTGTAACCTCTAACTTCTTCAAACATGAATCTCTACAGGTGCTCTCAATCGTTTAACCTCACCAACTTCAACTATTTAAGCGATCCCAAAATTTTCTGTAAACTGGTGAGTGAAAGTGTCCGAACTTTAATGGTGTGCTGCAGTGATAGAGAGGGGGGGGGGATGTACCTAATATTGGAGAGAGTGCTGGGGCAGGTAGGTAGAGAGTATAAGGCTTCACTTTTGTCATCTCTTGAGTTCAGGCTTGAAGCTGACCACACCTAGCAGTGGCCTAAACTGGTCCACCACCCTCACTGCACTACACCACACCACTCACCCTCCCTCCTTCCCTCCCTCCCTCTCCTCCTCTCCTCTGTCTATCTGTTTCTCTCACACTAGGATGACGTGGATAAAGATAGGGAGGACAAACTGGAGTAAAAGAATAAAAGGGGAGAACGAAACGAAGGACAGAAATAGATAGATGAATTTACACACACAACGTATGTAAATAATATATATGCTATGCTGTATATATATATGTGTATGTGTGTGGTTTTGTCTCTTGTTCTCCTTTTCGCTTATTATATTTTCTCTTTTCTCTTTAATTCATCATTGTCTCCCTCCTTTCTTTAACTCCTCCTCCTCTCTTTTACACCTTCTCATCCTCCTCTCTTTTACTCCTCCTCCTCCTCATCCTCCTCTCTTTAACTCCTCCTCCTCTCTTTTACTCCTCCTCATCCTCTTCCTCCTCTCTTTTACTACTCCTCCTCCTCTTTGTCTTACTCCTTCCACCTTTATGTCCTCGGTACAGACGTCACATTAACTCGACAAAGGAGACGCGAAGTGAATATTCTGGCATGTTGTTGTTGTTGTTGTTGTTGTTGGTGGTGGTGGTGGTGGGATTATCATTGGTAACGTCAGGGGAAGGATGCGATTTGATAAGATTACACTCCTCAATCAACACAAGGCTTTGCTACCCGGGCTTTAGTCTGTCACGGTCGGCTGGATTAGACTGCAGGTAGATTGCTTAGTAGAAGTCAGTTATAGATGTTGTTCTTCCTAGAATATTAATTAATAAGCATTCCTATAATATACAATTATTTATCTACAGATTGATATCTTTACAGAGAAATACTCGAAATATACAATAAGTTTTAAGGAGTAAGTTTTGCTGACAACGTTTTTTTTAATTTCTTATTTTTTTTCTCACCGGCCATTGACTGACGTAAGCTGTAGCGAAACCTTGATTATATTAAGTGATCAACATTTTGTGTAAGCCCTCGAAGGGAATATAATCACGTAATGCCTCCAGGACACCATTGGCTGAAAAAGGAAAAGGAAGAATGCTGGATACTGTGACTTTTTGCCCTCGACACGGATGACACAGATAACTTGGGATTAAAGATTTACACATTCGGCTCAGGTGTGAAATGTTCATGCTGACCTTTACCTTCCAGTTGCTCGCCTCGGGTTTCCAGACACAATGTTCCCTCACACCTGCTGCTGCTGCTGCTGCTCACCTGACTGTTGACAAAAGGCGAAGGTCATTGGAAATTGCTTTTACCTCAAAATTCGTCCTCTCATTACGAACGAAAGAAATTGTTTTCCACCTTCATTAGTCCTCTTTGTATGAGTCTGTTAATGTTTGTTGTTTTGAAAGGCTAGAAGGTCGTACAGTCTTTCATCAACCTTCATTAGACTGAATATGACTTGTGTAGAGGAGTGTTTATATTTTAATGCTCACATTCACTTAACGTCTGACATTTCCAACTCACATAGGGTGGAGAGGATTGTCCCATAGGTCAGATCATATTATGGTGACAGTGATCCGCTGAACGTGAAGGAGAAGCGAGATAATATGACTCAATGAGATGAAAAAAACTTAAATACATTGACGTGGTTCCGACCACTCATGTAATTAAGATGAAAGCTTTGAATTAATTCCCTTTCTAAAGAAGTAACCACAACCACACCGAGTGAAACAGGAATCAACACTGAGATTAACATTTTAAGAGGCTTTCCAGCATTTACTCTGCACCAACGCATCACATAATGCAAGGATAAAACAAATCGACTTGGCTTTGGGTTTGATTTTTAGGTCACTCCCGCTACCACCAGAGAAACATGTAGTGAGATATTTTTTTCGATTTTTCCCATATGACCCTGAGATTCAGTGATGTATGAACGGTGAAAAAAAAATGGAAGGCCTAATGGTTAGTTAGTATTCTGAACCTGCATCCCGATGGTTGTGGATTTGGTTCCTTTCAGTGGCACGGAATGAACCAGTTTGTGTTTACCGTCGAACCAACATTCAGTGGATGATTATAAAGCCAGGAGGAATACTCTCAACTCTTGCTGGTATTATTTCAGCTGTAGTATTCAGTATATTCGTGCATTTACTTATAGTAGTTGAGTTCCATTTTTTAAGTGTGTGTGTGTGTGTGTGTGTGTGTGTGTGTGTGTGTGTGTGTGTGTGTGTGTGTGTGTGTGTGTGTGTGTTATCCTGCAGGTAAGTAGGAAGGTGGGTGGGTGGTTAAAAAGGTAGATAAGTAGGTAAGTAGGCAGATAATTTGATAGGTATGTAAGTAGGTGAATAGGTAGGTAGACAGATAGATAGGTAGGTAGGTAGGTAGGTAGGTGAATAAGTAAGTAGATAAATTAAATGCATAAGTAGGTAGGTAGGTAGACAGATAGATAGATAGGTAGGTAGGTAGGTGGATAGGTAGGTAGATAGATGAAATATATAAGTAGGTAGATAGATAGACAGAGAGATAGATAGGCTACTGATAGCCTACAGCCCCGAGGTTGAGGTATAGAAAAAAAAAAAAAAAAAAAAAGGTAGGTAGGTGAATAGGTAGATAGATAGATCAAATAAATAAATAGGTAGGTAGGTAGGTAGATAACTAGGTAGGTAGGTAAGTGGATAGGTAGGTAGATATATTAAATACATAAGTAGGTAGATAGGTAGACAGACAGATAGATAGATAGATAGATAGATAGATAGATAGATGGATATATAGGTTTGTAGGTAGATAGATAGATAGGTTTGTAGGTAGATGAATAGGTAGGTAGATATATTAAATAAAAAATAGGTAGGGAGGTAAATGTTATGGGTCTAGGGAGGGGAGGGGGGCGGTATCCCCTTGACACTTGAGTTCAATTTCTGGCTTGGGTCTGCCTTCTGTATTATTCACTGTGTACTGTATGTTGCACGAGTGAACAATCCATTTCATTCCCTCCTGCCCTCACTCTCTTCCTCTTCCCCCTCACTCTCATCCTCTTCCCCCTCCCTCTCATCCTCTTCCCCCCTCACTCTCATCCTCTTCCCCCTCCCTCTGTCTCTCGTTCTTATTTTTTCCTCTTCCCCCCTCACTCTCATCCTCTTCCCCCTCCCTCTGTCTCTCGTTCTTATCTCTTCCTCTTTCTCCTCCCTCTGTTTCTCGTTTTTATCTCTTCCTCTTTCCCCTCCCTCTGTCTCTCTTTCTTATCTCTTCCTCTTTCCCCTGTCTCTCATCCTCTTCTCCCTCCCTCTGTCTCTCGTTCTTATCTCTTCCTCTTTGTCCTCCCTCTGTCTCTCGTTCTTATCTCTTACTCTTTCCCCTCCCTCTGTCTCTCGTTTTTATCTCTTCCTCTTTCCCCTCCCTCTGTCTCTCGTTCTTATCTCTTCCTCTTTCCCCTCCCTCTGTCTCTCGTTTTTATCTCTTCCTCTGTCTATCTGTCTCTTTGTTTATCTTTCTGTTTATCGATCTATATCTATCTCTCTATATGTATGTATGTATCTATCTATCTATCTATCTATCTATCTAGCTAACTACCTATTTTTCTTTTAAACACGGAAACGTATGAAGTTCCTATTATGTCTGCTACACACACACACACACACACACACACACACACACACACACACACACACACACACACACACACACACACACAAACACACACACACACTGCCTAACAAACATATTCACAAAACTCTCGTACGTAATTAATGGGTGGACTACAACAACAAGTTTCTCCGCTGCCCTATTGGTTTAACGCTATTATGTTTGTCAAAATAGAGTCTTCTACAGAATCCTACATATTATGCCATAAGACAGTAATCTATACCTAGTTAGTTTTGTTTCGTGCCTGGTTTAGAGGAGTGAGTAACATCCTGCATCTGGAGAAATAGACAGATATTGTGACTGTGTATTTACTTTATTCTTTAAGCAGAATATATACAGGTCTTAATTACTTTTGTTGAAGTTCACAGCAGATGGAACAAGGCACTCTACAATAAGATAAATTATTCTATATATGATCATCCCTCTTTTCCTCCTTACTTCGACTTGTCTCTATCCCACGTAATGTATCCAGGCATCACATACGGAATTGGAATATATTAAAAAAAAAAATTATAATTCTTCATCACTTCACATATAAAGTTTTTAAATAGGGTTTTTGCCTTTCGTAATTATTTTCCGAAATATAGTGAAATTAATATATGTATTATATAGGTATGACAGATAAAATTAAAGCATAAATAATATCTTAAAAACATT
>JAWQEG010008115.1:0-21743 GCA_033782935.1 Petrolisthes cinctipes
GATGAAGCACATCTCACTGCTCACAAAGGAGAACAACTCCCTAAAGGAGGAAGTTCTCCGAATGGACTCGCAGAGGTGTGACTGCCATGTGAGAGACAAGGCAGTCAAGGAGCTTCTTCACCGGAGAGCTCCACCACGGCGGTAAAGAAGAAGAAGAACAAGAAGAAGAACAACAAGAAGAAGAACAACAACAACAAGAAGAACAGCAATGAAGAGGGAAAAGAGACTGCAGAAGGAAAAGATACTGCAGAAAAGTGTGATGAAAAAGAGGAGGGAATACGGAGAAGGGAGAAATACCCAAGAAGACAGTTGAGGAGGGATTAGAAGAAAGTGAGGAATCAAATAAGAAGGAAAAGAAAATGAAGAAAAAGAAGAAGAAGAAGCAACCTGGAGGAAGTGACGAGCCCGGCAGGAATTCAAAACACTCTCGGGTTCCTCACAAGGCATCTCGTGCTCCTACCAAGGAGAGGCCTGTGGATATACACATTGTAGGTGATTCCCAGGCACGAGGGCTGGAACCCCTAATGGCAGATCGCCTTCACACTTCTGTGAAGGTGAATTGTTTGCCAGGTTGTGGCAATGCTGACCTCCGAAAGGAAGCTGAGAGGATCCAAACGTCCAGATCTGCTGTCATTGCACTCATGGTGAGTGGTAATGACATCTACCTGAGAAATGGTAGAGTAGGCATGACCGAAGGAGTCCTCTCGGATGTGATCGGTGCAGTAGATGACTGTGGGTTAAAAACCCGCAGAAGGGTAGTTGTTGGCATGCTCCCAAGGAGAGGCCCTTTAGGGACTGCTCTGTCAAAGAACATTGCAGTAAATCAGCGCCTGGCTGATTTGTGTACTGCCGAGGGGGTGTTCTTTGTGGACCCCTACACCTCACTCTTTGGTAGAGACGACCTCTACCAGAGGGATGGCACACATCTCTCACTAAAGGGGAAAGAAGTGCTTTCCAAATTAATGGAAGACGCCGTCCGACGATGTCTCAGGAGCACTCGACCGAGCGTGGAGGAGAGCCCTCGTCGCTATGCTAGAGTGACCCCAGAGAAGACATTTGCTGAGATCCTGAAGAAGGATATCCCCAGCACTACCAAGACAATAACCAAACCGGGAAACGGAGGAGTATAGGGAGCCCTGCAGTTGGGGGTTCCTGAAGGTTCTATTGTTCAACGCCAGGTCCATCCGAAACAAGTTTTTGGAACTGCGGGCCCTCGTTGCGACAGAGGAACCCGAGATGGTGGCCATAACGGAGTCATGGTTGGAGAACCTCAGACAGAGATCTTGAAGGGGAATTCGTGATTCCAGGCTACCAACTCTTCCACAAAGATAGAGAGGACAGAGGGGGTGGTGGTGTGCTGTTGTATGTAAAGAACTCCATCAAATCGATGACCTGCAACATCACATCGAACCACGAGCTCCTTGGAGTTGACCTAGAAATAGGCACTGCAAAATACAGAACCCTGCTGCTTTATAGACCCCCTGGACAACTCAATGAGATGGACAGGGACCTATACCAGTTGCTGGGTGAACTAGTGGACGGCAGGGTGTGCATCCTTATGGGGGACTTCAACACACATGTTGACTGGGAAACCAGAGAGCCCTCTGCCGAGAACACACCACTCTTGGAGTTTGTAAATGATGAATTCCTCACTCAATGGGTAAGGGAGCCAACAAGAGGTGCTAACATACTCGACTTGGTCCTCACCTCCGAGGATGACATCATTCAAGACCTCTCTGTAAACGAAGAAATAGGTGGAAGCGACCACAAGCTTATAAGATTTTCAGTTAAAGTCCCTAATATGGAGTCCGTGACCCCGGTGCATAGAAAATTAGACATGGGGAGAGCGAACTTTGCAGGTCTTCGTGAAAGCGTTGCTGAAATGGAACTAGAAGAGGGAGAGAGTGCTGATGATCTGTGGAGGTCATTCTTGTCTTCCTTCATGGAACTTCAGTCGCGCTTTATTCCTCTGAAGGGAACAGGTCAGAAGTTCATTCAACCTAAGTGGTTTAATCGGGAAATCCGTAACCTACTAAGGGAGAGGAGAACTGCGTATCGTCGAGCGAAGGCATCTGGGGACTTTGACGGTCATAGAAGACTAAATCGAAACGTGAAGTCCAAAATAAGGGCGGCTAAGCGTGCTGAGGAGGTCCGTGTGGCTAGACTCTGCAAAGAGAACCCCAAGGAGTTTTTCAGTTATGTGAATGGCCGTAAACCAATCCGACGCAGGATCGGTCCCTTGGTGAATGAGGATGGAGCATTGATGCACTCTGATGCAGAAAATGCTAACCTCTTAAATGAGTATTTCTCTTCAGTGTTCTCTGAGGAGAGTGGTCCCATTCCCGAACCTTTGGACTCCTTCAGTGAGAAGTTGGAGTCAATGGTCTTTACCCAAGAAGAAATTGAGAGAAAAATAATCGAATTAAAAGCAAACAAGTCCCCCGGTCCGGATGGGTTCTTACCTAGAGTGTTGAAAGAAGTGCATGGTGAAGTATCACGGCACCTGTGCATGGTCTTCAACATGGTAATCCAGACTGGATGCGTTCCTAGAGACTGGCGTGAGGCAGAGGTGACTCCTATCTTCAAGAAGGGAGATGCTAGCCAACCGTCCAAACTACAGACCCATCAGTTTAACCTCGATAGTCTGTAAACTCATGGAGAGCATCATGGTGGACAAAATAACAGCACTCTTAGAATCAAATTTGCTACTGAGGGGTTCCCAGCATGGGTTCCGGCAGCACCGGTCATGCCTCACAAATCTGGTCGAATTCTTCCATTTTGTTTTCAGTGAGCATGATCGGGATAAAGCTGTCGATGTTGTCTACTTAGACTTCCAGAAAGCCTTTGATAAGGTACCCCACCGCCGCCTCCTTCGGAAAGTGCGTGCACTGGGCATAGACGGAAATGTGGCAAATTGGATAGAGAACTGGCTAAGTGACAGACGGCAGCGGGTGGTAGTGAATGGACAGGCTTCAGAGTGGGTGCCCGTTACTAGCGGTGTTCCCCAAGGTTCTGTTCTGGGACCACTACTGTTTATCATCTATGTTAATGACGTGGACGGTGACATGGTTGCCAAGATTTCCAAATTCGCCGATGATACTAAGCTTGGTATGAATGTCGCGAAAGAAGGAAATACTACCCGCTTACAAGAAGATCTTAGGAAGATCGGGGGAGTGGTCTGACACATGGCAAATGCCATTTAACGTGAACAAATGCAAAGTTATGCATATAGGCCACAGAAACCCCCGAACAGAGTATAACCTTAAGGGCAATGCTCTCGTAAGCACTGATACTGAGAAAGACTTGGGTGTAACTATCACCAGTGACCTCAAGTTCTCAAAGCAGTGTATTGAGGCTGAGAAGAAAGCCCAAAGGATGTTAGGGTACATAAAGCGACAGTTTGGATACCGGAACAAGGAGATAGTACTTTGTCTGTACAATTCCCTTGTCCGACCGCACCTGGAGTATGCAGTCCAGTTTTGGAGTCCTTCTTACCGAAAGGATATCGCTAGATTGGAACGAGTGCAAGCCAGGGCAACCAAACTTATACCCTCTCTAGACACAAGAGCTATAAAGAGCGGTTGGTAGAACTCGATCTGTTCTCTTTGGAAACCCGGAGACTGCGTGGTCAGCTTATCGAAGTGTTTAAAATACTACGAGGCTTTGACAATGTAGACTACAGGGACATTTTCCAACTCAGTGAGGGCACAACCAGGAATCATGGCTACAAACTTGAACTGAAGCGATACAACCGTGATCTGTGTGGTAAGTTCTTTACATACAGCATCTGCGGTACTTGGAACGCGCTTCCTGCTGATGTGGTCAACAGCAACTCTGTGGATCAGTTCAAGTCCAGATTAGACAAAGCCTTAAACCACCGTCTAGGTGTTTAAGCCGTTGTGCGAGTGTTCCTTGATGGTTTCACATGACACATTCGAGGACGGTCGCCTACTTGCGCAACTAAACCCACAGGTACCCTCTTTGCATGGATCGTAAGGTCCCCTAGGGTACTTCTTTTCCTTGTAACTCCTTGTAACTCTCTCTCTCTCTCTCTCTCTCTCTCTCTCTCTCTCTCTCTCTCTCTCTCTCTCTCTCTCTCTCTCTCTCTCTCTCTCTCTCTCTCTCTCTCTCTCTCTCTCTCTCTCTCTCTCTCTCTCTCTCTCTCTCCTCCCTCTTCCTTCGTGTCTATCTTATTCCTTTCATCATTTTTTTTTTTTTTTCACATTTCCAAAAACATAATATACCTCTTTTTTACATTTTCCTTCCTTACTATCCTCCCTCCTTCCTTCGTGTTACTCTTATTCCTCTCATCTTCCAAGTTTAGTCTCATATTCTCATCTTATACACGACATATTCCACCATTACATCATCTTCTGTCCTCTATCTATCCTCAATATTATCCTTGCTCCTCTTCATTTACGGGTTCATTCCTCATTCCTTATCTCCCTCCACAAGTTCCTCATTCCTTATCTCCTGCAGTAAGTTCTTCATCCCTTATCTCCCTCAATAAGTCCCTGAGACCAAGATAACTCGCAGTGCAAACCTTTCATCCGTAACCATTAATTTACTCCATCCTTCTTACACCACTCTGCAATCCTTCTATCTACATTATATTCCATCCTCCTCTTCCATACTTCCTACACCACTCGAAATCTTTCTCTCATATTCCATCCTCTTTTTCCATACTTTCTTCACCACTCGACATCCTTCTATCTACATTATATTCCATCCTCCTCTTCCATTCTTCCTACACCACTCGGAATCTTTCTCTCATATTCCATCCTCTTTTTCCATAGGCCTACTTCCTACACCGCTCAACATCCTTTTACCTCATTATATTCTATTCTCCTCTTGCATACTTCCTTCACCACTCGACATCCTTATATCTCATTTATTCCACCCTCCTTTGTCCATCATGCTCTTTCGCTTCTCAACCTTTCCTCTCAAGTTCTTCCCTTCTGTTTATCACCAGTTACCGATTCCCCTTCCTTCCTTCCTTCCTTGCCACCCCTCATAGCCTTGGAGGGGAGTATTTACCGTGGGTCCATCAGACAAGAGGCGGGGGTAGATAGAAGGCAGCGGGGTTAGGGTAAGCAAAGACAAGAGAGCATACAGACTGACTTTATATAATAACTTTCAATATTTTTTTTTCAGCATGCTTTTTTTTTTTTTGCATATGAAATTCCGCAACTCATATAACCTGATTTAAATCTTCTTTTTCTATGTATTTTTTCCTATGGGGTCAAATGAGAAGCAGGGTTCATATATTAGAATTTGGGTGCCAAGTTAATAGGGTGCTGGAAACATCAAAACAGGGGGGCAGGAAGGAGACACAGGGGGCAGGAAGGAGACACAGGGGGCAGGAAGGAGACACAGGGGGCAGGAAGGAGACACAGGGGGCAGCAGGAAGACACAGGGGGCAGCAGGGAGACACAGGGGGCAGCAGGAGATACAGGGGGCAGCAGGGGGAGACACAGGGGGCAGCAGGGAGACACAGGGGGCAGCAGGGGGAGACACAGGGGGCAGCAGGGAGACACAGGGGGCAGCAGGGGGAGACACAGGGGGCAGCAGGGAGACACAGGGGCAGGAAGGAGACACAGGGGGCAGCAGGAAGACACAGGGGGCAGCAGGGGGAGACACAGGGGGCAGCAGGGAGACACAGGGGGCAGGAAGGAGACACAGGGGGCAGGAAGGAGACACAGGGGCGGGTAGGGGGACACAGGGGACAGCAGGGAGACACAGGGGGCAGGAAGGAGACACAGGGGGCAGGAAGGAGACACAGGGGGCAGGAAGGAGACACAGGGGGGCAGGAAGGAGACACAGGGGACAGCAGGGAGACACAGGGGGCAGCAGGGAGACACAGGGGGCAGCAGGGGAGACACAGGGGGTACGCGTATGACAACATCGGGGTCGGCCTCTCTGTTTAGACTCGTTCCAGGCCCGAGATAAGGCACTTCCCACCTGAGTTGTCATCACCCGCAAAATGAACCTTATCGACAGAGGGGATGTGTGTGTGTGTGTGTGTGTGTGTGTGTGTGTGTGTGTGTATATGTGTGTGTGTGTGTTGTGTGTGTGCGTGTGTGTGTGTGTGTGTGTGTGTGTGTGTGTGTGGTGTGTGTGTGTGTGTGTGTGTGTGTGTGTGTGTGTGTGTGTGTGTGTGTGGTGTGTGTGTGTGTGTGTGTGTGCTGTGTGTGTGTGTGTGTGTGTGTGTGTGTGTGTGTGTGTGTACATACATGAAGTGTGTGCTTTCACGAGCTCACATAATTACATACAATTTACGTGATTGCATGTGCGTGCGTGATTTTACGAATAGTTGTGCACGCATATACATATATTTTTTATACATATATATATCTGTGTACTGTATATTTGGCAGCGGGTATGGCTATAAAAAATATCAACTCTTCAATCACAGTGAGTGAGTGAAGAGAAGGATGGATGTCAACATGGGGTAAATTGGAAGGAACATTTTTCTCCTATACGTACTCGGCTCCAATACATACGTACTCGGCTCCAATACAATAATCTCCTCTCATCATTATATATATATATACACGAGAACTGGTGGGTTTTCCTAGACGTAGAAAATCAATTATTCACGATGTTCCAACTTGAGATTAAAATAAATTAGCAATGAAACGACACCTACAATACATAAATATGAAACGGTATTACAAAAAACAATATGCCAGAAGCGAGAAAAAAAGAGAAACTTGAGATTAAAATATATTAGCAATGGAATGACACCTACAATATATAAATAAGAAATGGTATTACAAAAAACAATATGTCAGAAGAGAGAGAAAAAAAGAGAATAGAGAGAGATAGTAAAACATTTGAGAAAATATTGGAAAGAGGAAGGAGGAGATGGAAGAGAAGAAAGTGAAGATGGAGAATATGAAACGGGACGAAAACACACAGAAAGAAAGAAAGAGAAGATGAAAGTAGACGAAAATGGAAGAAGATGGTAGGATAATAAAAAGAAAGGATGTCAGAATAAGAACGCGATAATTGTAGGCCAAAAAATTACGAGAAAAATTAAGATCAAGTGGAAAAAAGAAGATTATGAGGAGGAGGAAGGAGGTGGGGAGGAGGAAGGAGAGGAGGAAGGAGGGGAGGGAGGAGGAAGGAGGGGGGGAGGAGGAAGGAGAGGGGGAAGGAGGAGAAAAGATGAAGAATGTGGAGTAGGAGGAGGAGAAAGCAGGAAGAATGAGGAGTAAGAGAAGGAGGAGTAAGAGAAGGAGGAGAAAGAAGGAGGGCGGAGGAAGAAGGAGGGCGGAGGAGGAGGAAAGAGGAGAAAAAAGAAGGAGGAAGAGAAAAAAGAAGGAGGAAGAGAAAAAAGAAGGAGGGTGAAGAAGAAGGAGGAGGATGAGAAAGAAGGAAGAATGAGGAGAAAGGAGTAAGAAGAGGAGGAGGAGAAGGAGAAACGAGGAGGAGGAGGAGGAAGAAAAAGGAGGAGGAGAAGGAGTAGGAGGATGAATCTGTCCATGATGGAAGGGGAGGGATGGGAAGGGAAGGGAAGGAGGGGCACGTAGCTCATGACCTATCACTTCTCTCGAGCCTCTCTCCTCACTCCATTAATCTTGATCCTCACTATCTGGCTCCCATCACTCCCCTCACACCCTTCATCCCTCCTCCATCCCCCTGTCATCACTCACCATCCAACCACCATCCTCACTCACTCACTCACTCATTCACTCAACATCCTCATCCAATTATTTCATTCCCATTTCTCACTCACTCACTCAGCATCCTCATCCAATTATTTCATTCCCATTTTTCACTCACTCACTCAACATCCTCATCCAATTATTTCATTCCCATTTTTCACTCATTCATCCTAATTATTTCATTCTCATTTCTTATCACCCACAACAATCCCTATTCCCCCCTTCAATACTACCCTGACATACATACCAACCCTTCCTATTCTTTACACCTCACCCATCAACACCAGACTTATTAATATCCCCAACTTCCTCCCTCCAGATTAAGGTGTGCCACTTATCCAAGGCCCCAATCATATACCTCACCCACTACTACACTAGGTTCTGATATACACCCAGGAGCGGCGCCCCCCACTACTCAGAACAAGACTTATCGTACTTCTATACCTCCATCCATTCTTCTGATTTCCTGCTCTCTTTCCCTTTCGTTCGTGGTTTTCTCAGCTCTGTTCTTTCCCTCGTCTCTGTTTTCAGTTGCTTCTCTCCAATTTCACTTCCTTTTCTTCTCCTCATTTCTTTTTTCCTTTCTACTTACTTTCCATCTCTTTGCTGCCTCTTACTAATCAATCCATTTTTCATACACTATTAGATCGCCAAAAGAATTTCGTACAGACTAACACACTTTTTGCAATCCTTTATAGTAGTTTGTATTTCATCTCATCCTCATTCTTCTTCCCCCCTTTTACCTCTCCCTTTCCCTTTACACGCCACTAAACCTTTAAATTACATAACCTAGGGCCGAGCAGTGATGTACAATTGCCTGCACTTATAACTGGTACAGGAGAAGAGGAATGACAACGCTGAGTGTACCATTTATAAGTGCTGGCAACTGTACGTCCCACCACCCTGGCGCGGCGCCCCCCAACCCCACCTGGAGAAAAGAACTGTTTCGCCACTTTAACTCGGAGACATTTTAGCCTTTAGGAAACTTTTGGCCTGTAGGAGCACCTGTTTCCTGACACACCGTCCAACACAGAGTCACGCTAATGTTTTGTTTTCTTTTCATTTGCGTTTCTGTTTTGCTGACCTGTCTGTAAGTGAGTGACATCTTAGATAACTTTAGTAAATTTAATGTGTTTTTATGAATGTATTAACTATATAAATGCAATAACTACACTGTTTTATTATTTGTGTAAAAGTAATTCTACAAGTAACTCTCTCTCTCTCACTTCCTATCCTAGATCTCTTCTCTTGCTCTATCCTCCTTCACTTACAATTCTAATTATCTCCCTTCCTTTCTTTCGTATTCTACATTTTCTCACTCTCTCCCCCTTCCCTCCCCTCTCCAACCAGTCCCACTTTCTCCCTCCCTTTCCTCTCTTGCATTTCTTACTCTCCCCTTTCTCTTCCGTCCCCCTCCTTCCTTTCCCACCCACACCCCAACACTTCATCACTGCCTACCCCCAACCCATCCCCATGCACCTCCCCCCATCCGCACCCCAACATCTCATCAATCCCTCCCCTCCCACACCCCAACATATCATCACCGCCTCCCCCCAGCCCATCCCCATGCACCTCCCCTCCCACACCCCAACATCTCATCACCGCCTCCCCCATCATCGGCAATATCGCCCATAAATTCACTGGATTCTGGGCGGCCAGACGCTCGGCACACTCGCTCATCCAACACTTCTTTTCCTCAGCCTTCTTTTGTTCCCCCGACCGACCGACCCCTTGAGGCATACTGGTGTGGATCATAACAGAACTCACTATCATAACAATAACAGCTAATACAGATGTAGATCATAACAGAAATCACAATCATAACAATGACAGCTAATACAGGCGTGGATCATAAAAACTCACTATCATAACAACAGATAATACAGGTGTGGATCATAAAAACTCACTATCATAACAACAAATAATACTGGTGTGGATCATAACAGAACTCACAATCATAACAATGACAGCTAATACAGGAACATGAATTGTGAATCTCACTCTATGTTTAGACAATATAAATTTTATGTTAAGAGTCGTAGATAGTAAAGCTTGGTGTACTTGCCATCATTACAATAAATACGGAAATAATTACTAAGAACCTCACTTACATCAAGGATTAGAGGTTGGTTAATTGTGTACTTGTGAATAATATGGTAATGATATCAGTCAGGGGAGTGAAATACATTATGAAGTATGAGTCTGCATGGTGTAGTACCTGACTCAACAACTTCATGATTCATCCCGTGTTCCTTTCCCCATTCCTTTCTTTGTACGTACGGTATTACTCTTTTTGTATTCTCCCCTAGATAATAGTTCCTTTTTCTTCTGATTCATTCCTTTGTCTTTACCCTTCATCACTTCCCTTCTCGTAAGTTATTGTCTTCGTTCACTCTTTCACGTCCTTATTCCCTAGCCCTTCTGACGGGGATGGTCTGGTCTGGTCTGCTCAACACTTTCCTGCCTCGAACGGAAATGTCTAGAGCCCCAGTAGCCAGTGGCCAGGGTAGGGTGGGACAAAAGGGATTCTTGCCCCACAGTTCCTGGGCGGATCCTCCTCTGTCAGCTGATAGGGGAGGGGCAGCGAGGTGTGCCAGGCCAAGGGAACCCATTTCATTCTCCCGTTACTCAGAACAAAAGAGCCGGGTTGGTGGTCGGAGAAGAGGACCAATCTAGCCAATGTAGAGTAATTATTGTCCTGGTAAAGTTACGTAGAGTTAACCATTTTTTTTTTTTCTACAATAACCTCATCAAGAAATTATTTAAGTGTTGTGATTCTCTGTTTTCCCACTGTCCCATATCCTATTTTAAGGGGAAGTTTTGTGTTAGTAATTCTGGAGCAACTGAATCCTCCAAACTATTCCAAGCAACAGAACACCAGTATCTTTGCTCATCTGGTCCTGTTTCCTAGCATACTTTGGAGGAATCAAGTCACTCCAAAGTACCAAAAAAATCATGGCCACTGTTACTATCACGAGTCACACACCACCCCAGAATCAGCAAACTTTCAGTGTCACCAAAGATATTATTAGTCGAAATATTGCAGCAGTCCATTCACCCTACACTCGACAAATTATAATGGCATAGGAATCAATAGAGATTTAACTTTTAAGCAAAATTTCTCTAAAGAATTACTGACCGATAAGTTGGCAAATCAATATCACTGAGTTAAATAAAATAAAGTGAAGGCGCATAACAACAAATCTACTGTCAATTACTCCGGATTCACCAACAACAACAACAACAACAACTCCGGATACACAATAAGAACGACGGACACAAAAAATATTCAGATCTTTCTTAACGAACCTCACTCCAGGAAGATCAAAACGCAGGGGAAATAAAAGGTAGGATATTTCTCCCACCCTCACGACCACCAAAAATTTTCAACAAGAAGTAATTGGATAAAGTTTCGACCCTAGCCAGCAGAACTTCCTCATCAAGGTGAACCATATCCCCCCTCTAACATCAGCACACTTCATCATCATTATGCACGCTTTGTGGTCACTGCCCTGGTGGTTGTGTTGTGACTTTAAACATTACCCTTACCTCCTATTTTTGCTCTCCTTCCTCTACCCTATATACCTCTCTTCTTCTCCTTCCTCTACCCTATATACCTCCCTTCTTTCCCCCTTTATCTTCTCTTCCTTCCCCTGCATCTTCTATTCCTTCCCCTGCATCTTCTCTTCCTTCCCCTGCATCTTCTTTTCCTTCCCCTGCATCTTCTCTTCCTCCCCCTTTATCTTCTCTTCCTTCCCCTTTATCTTCTCTTCTTTCACCTGCATCTTCTCTTCTCTTCTTTCCCCTGCATCTTCTCTTTCTCTTCTTACCCCTTTATTTTCTCTTCTTCCCCCTTTATCTTCTCTTCTTCCCCCTTTATCTTATCTTCTTTCCCCTTTATCTTCTCTTTCCCATGCATCTTCTATTCCTTCCCCTTCTACCTCCCTTTTTTCCCATTCTAGCTCATTCATTCACTGATTTGTCCATCCATCTATTCATTCATCCTTCCATTTATCTCTCCATCCATCCTTCCACCATTTCATTCATTCATCCACCCTTTGACTGATCCATCCATTCTTCCATCAACACATCAGTCCATTAATTCATCCATCCATCCACGTGTCTACTCTTCCATCCATTCATCCATCCATCCATCCATCCATCCCTCTCTACCTCCTCCAACAAGAGTCCCAAGAGGTACCTTTATAAATCGTCTCCACATCCAACCATCATTCATGCCTCTTTCCCCACAGGCCCACCCACCCCTCCCATCCTTACTTTATACCTCTCTCCTTTTCTCCCTTCCCTCCCTCCCTTCTTTCCTATATTCCCTATCAAATACCTCTCCCGGTTCCCTGCCTATCTCTCTCCCACCCACCCTCCCTCCCTTCTTTCCTACATTCCCTATCAAATATCTCTCCCAGTTCCCTGCCTATCTCTCTCCCAACCTCCCTTCCTCCCTCCCTTCCTTCCTTCCTGCCTCATCACGCCCATCGCCACAGTTTCCACATATGTTCATCTTTCTTCTCTGTCTTTCACCACTACAACATATGCAAAGATCCATCCCAGTCCCACTCAACTTTACCCATTCCTTAGTTCACCCCCGTCACGTTCCTTTTTGTCGACCTTGTCTCAAAATTATGTTCAGGATATCAAACTTTTCTCATATAGCAATTTTTTTTCTTTATAGTTCGCATCTCATTGGTTCGGTGAAAATTCAATATGTTTCGCCACGATTCCCTTTACCAAAAATCAGTGACTGTAGTTGAGGGACACGGGACTTAGGTGGTGATCTACTGACGAATGGTGAGGTAAGGAGGTGGTCGTAAATCCACGTCATCGCTGCCTTCCTGTAAACAAATGAACCGTACACACCTAAAATGAGATATCCGTCAAACACGAATATTTCAACATTATCCAGCAAACGCAAACTAGAGTGAGGATCCGATTTGTATGGGATATAGGCTGGGATATAGGCTACATGAACAGTACACATCCCTTCCTCAGGTTCCAAACTTTGCTCATCCATCAAGACTTTGTGAGGGTGTTCATCCCACCATCACCGCCGCCCACAACAGTTCTCTAGACGCTGCCGGAGACCCACAACATTCACTCTTGTTCAGGGGGCTACTTATCCCTCCCAAAAATGCTACACAACGAATTCCCTACTCGTATATTGTGTGGTAGAATGTTTACTGGGATACCTTGGAGGATTCTGTGGCCCTCTTTTCGACCACATTAAAAAAGATTCTTAATTGACCAGCGAGGCACACCGCTGGGAAATACTGATAATAATAACATGGAATGACGTGATCCTCCTACATCTCTACAAATTAGACATGAAAAGCACGATTTAGAAAACACAAACGTACTCTCACACAGCTCAACTAAAGCATCTGGACGTAGACACCCTTTAAAAACGTGAGAATATACCACCACAAACACATATACAACCTCAAAACACACACGTGCCAACTCTAATCTCAAGAGGTTTCAGCCACCTGCTCCCAGATTCTCACGCCAGCATTGACCACCACCACCACCAACCCTAACAACCTCTTCACCACACCTGTCCACCAACACCTTGCACAAGCAGTCAGCAATCCACAATATCAGTCTTGCTCCCTCATCAACACACCGTTAATATATAATATCCCTAATCTGGCCACACACTCAAGGAAGGCACTCCCACGTACACCAAACACACAGCCACTTATCCCTTGACCCAGCTTCTTTACACCTACCCACACATCTTACCCATAAACATCCTCACATGGCTCGCCCTAAACGCTATCAACTCCCCTTCCTCGCTAAACTAACATCCAAACTTTTTAATAGCCTTTCGTGACTGTCATTAAGGATCGCAGATAATTCTTGGGAGGAGGTGGAGGAGAAGATGGTTAATACTGTATATCTTTATGGATAAACATATATAATAAATGGTATTTGCGTCAGAGTTTCAGCACAGAGTCGCCACGGCTGTTGTAGCAAAGGGACGACATTTTTATGATTCATTTTTACGACTCCGGTAATATTTCTATTTCGACCGATTTGCGACGGGCGATTCTATCGGAATCACAATTTTCACAGGAACATACGCCGATTCGATCTTGAAAACCTCTTCTAATTATCATTTTATAGAGGAAAACAGAAAAGCAGAACTCTTGAATATAAATCATGGTTGAATTTTACAAACCCGAAGGGAAAGAATAAAGCACCAAAAATATTGTTTTAAAAATGTTAGGTATTCACGAAAAACTGAAGAGAGTTACGAGACTCAAAATCTAAATTACGTTTATCGTAAGATTTGCTACAAAACAGATCAACCACTCGTATCCTGAGGTATTCGCACGTCCCCATGGCAAAGTATGGAGGAATCTGCACCCCTCCAAATCCCCCACAACATGAGGCAGGCCCCTTAGGTTGTGAGTGAGTGGGGCAGTGGGGTCGTGTTTACAGCGTCGGCCACGGCTAACGACGGGGTGTAAACAGAAGCCAAGAATACCCCCCGCAAAGAGAACACAAAGGCAAGGGATGCTCGCTCCTCCACTCCTTCCTTCCTTCCTTCCTCTCTCCCTCTCTCCCTCCCTCCCTCAGTTCATTCCTCCATTCCTTCCTTCCTTTCTCCCTCCCTCCCTCAGTTCATTCCTCCACTCCCTCATTCCTTCCTCCCTCCGTTCATTCCTCCATTCCTTCCTCTTTCTCTCCCTCCCTCCCTCAGTTCATTCCTCCACTCCTTCCTTCCTTCCTTCCTTCCTCTCTCCCTCCCTCCCTCCGTTCATTCCTCCATTAATTCTTCTCTCCTTCAATTCATTCCTCATCATCATCATCTCTCCTCTTCTCTCTTCTCTCCAAGCTACTACTACTACTATTCTCTTCTTCCCTGGGTGCCTCCTCCCTTTTCCTTTCTTTTTTTTTTCTTCGTGGTTCCTTCCTCTTGTTTTCCCTTGGCACCTTTTCTTCTCTTCATCCCCTTTGCCTTCTCGTCTGTCATTTGATCCCCTGTTATCCTTTTTCCTTTTCAGGGGTCCTGGTGTTATCCTTCCCTCAACCTACTTTTATCCTTCTTATATCATCTCCTTTGTGATCCTATTCGCTAGTAAGTTTTTTTTTTCACATTTTACTCTCTTTCCTTTTTACTGTATTTCACCCTCCCTCTCTCGCTTTCTCTCTCTTCTTCTTGTCCCACTTCCCCTTCCAACCTCTCACTTACACACCCTCCTACTCTCACACACTACCCCTCTTCCACACCACAACCACCATCCCATCACTCCCTTTCCCAATCCATCCTCTTTCTTCGCTGGCTCTCCTTCCTTTCATATCTTCCTAAGTAGCTAGCTTGGTCTGCCACTCCCTCCCTGGACATCCATTCATTTCTCACTCACTCTCACAACGCTTACTCTCACATTTAACACGTGCACTCATTCTTAACACTCATTCTCGTTTATAACATTCACTCATTTTCACCTTAACATTACCTCTCTCTCTCGCTCACTCACTACCTCAAACATTCACTCACCCATCATTCATTTCTATTCCAACATTATCGTACTCACTCACTCACTCACTCACTCACTCACTATCCCTCTAACATTCACATACTCACTCGCTCCCTCCCTCAAATATTCACTCACACACTCATTAATTTTTACTCCAACACCTTCGAACACACTCACTCACTATCCGTCTCAGATTCCTCACTCACTCACTATCCGTCTCAGATTCCTCACTCACTCACTCACTATCCCTCTAACATTCATTCACTCACTCACTCACCAAGCCAGAGAAAGTGTAAGTGAGGTAAGAAGTTAAAAAGAAGAGTGAAGAGTTCGGGAAGAGGACAGTCGGTTTAAATGTTGAAGGATCTTGAGACTTGGTGTGTGTTTTGTGTGTGTTTGTGTGGTGTGTGTGTTGTGTGTGAGAGGTGTGTGTGTGTGTGTGGTGTGTGTAGTATTGTGTTGTGTGTGTGTTGTGTGTGTGTGGTGTGTGTCGTGTGTGTTGTATGTGAGAGGTGTGTGTGTGTGTTTGTGTGGTGTGTGTGTGTGTTGTGTGTGAGTGGTGTGTGTGATGTGTGTGTGTGTGATGTGTGTTCTGTGTGTGTGCTGTGTGTGTTGTGTGCTGTGTGTGTGTGTGTGTGTGTGTGTGTGTGTGTGTGTGTGTGTGTGTGTGTGTGTGTGTGTGTGTGTGTGTGTGTGTGTGTGTGTGTCTCCCAAGTATATATTCAGAGATAAAACGGTATAAACTTTATTGTACTTTCAAGCAGAGGCGAATGTGCTTCTGTCAATTTGCCTTTCCATCCTTATTACTATTGCTTGCTGTCTTTATTCCTGTTCTCCTCTACTCATTATTGCTATCTCTCCTATTTTCCTTTATTTACATACTCTATTTTTTCCTTCTCTTCTATTCTACCCATCAATTGTTGTATGACTTTTAAATATTCTACCTCTCTAACCTCACTCTTCTACCTCTTCTGTCAATATTGTCCCTCCCTTTCTCACACATCCCCCCCCTTCCCCCCTCCCCCCCAATATCTACGTTCATCAGCATTCTCCTCTTGCCTCACGTACACACATTCACGCACACACTCGCTCACTCACTCACTCACTCACTCACTCTCCATGCTCATCCCTTGCCCTCTTTTCCGTTTTCCTCACTCGTCCACTCCCTTCCCCCTTCCTCTCTCTTCACTCGCATACATTCTCCTCTCCCTTTCCCTCGCCTCCCCTTATATTCTCCCCTCTCTCTCTCTCTCTTCCCCCTTCCTCTCTCTTCACTCGCATACATTCTCCTCTCCCTTTCCCTCGCCTCCCCTTATATTCTCCCCTCTCTCTCTCTTCCCCCTTCCTCTCTCTTCACTCGCATATATTCTCTCCTCTCCCTTTCCCTCGCCTCCCCGTATATTCTCTCTCTCTCTCTCTCTCTCTCTCTCTCTCTCTCCTCTCTCTCTCTCTCTCTCTCTCTCTCTCTCTCTTCCTCTCTCTTCACTCGCATACATTCTCCTCTCCCTTTCCCTCGCCTCTCCGTATATTCTCCCTCCCCCCCCTCTCTCTCTCTCTCTCTCTCTCTCTCTCTCTCTCTCTCTCCTCTCTCTCTCTCTCTCTCTCTCTCTCTCTTATCGCCACAAGTTTTGCTGTCTGTGAGAAGTGTCGCCGGAATAACGTCATAAAGTCGAGGCAGGGAGAATTCTAGCCGGGTCCGATATGGTGAAAGGGGAAGGGGGAGTTGTATAAAGGGGAAGGGGGAGTTGTATAATGGGGAAGGGGGGAGATGTATAAAGGGGAAGGGGGAGTTGTATAAAGAAGGAGAGGCGTAAAGGGAAAAAGGGAAGAGGTGTAAAGGGAAAGGATAGTTGTATAAAGAAGTGGGAGGGGTTGTAAAGGGGAAGGGGGAGGGGGTGTAAAGGGGAAGGGGAAGGGGGTTGTAAAGGGGAAGGGGGAGGGGTGTAAAGGGGAAGGGGGAGGGGTGTAAAGGGAAAGGGGGAGTTGTATAATGGATGAGAGGGGCTTGGAACTGATGTGTTGTAGTGAAGAGGTGGAGGTGGAGGTGGAGGAGGTGGAGGTGGAGGAGGAGGAGTTAGATGGAAGAGGAGGAGGAGGAGTTAGATGGCACCGAGAGAGAAGGACTGTATAGAGAAGGAGAAGGAGTAATAAGAGTACCAGGATATAATATTGGCCACAAAAGTTTGGTTAATTACCCACTGTCTAATACACCTACTGTACAAAATTATATCTTCATTATTACTCATTATTGATTCATATTTATTAATCTGCATCTCTAATAAGGCAAATGTTTTTATCGGGTCTTATCGTTACCTTACGAATTCATATAGCTCTGTAAATTTTACTTTTAAATCATAACAAATTTTTTTTCTGGCCAACCAAACCTGTTTGAAGTGTATACAGGGGAGGGGAGATATAAAGAAAATATAAATTGTTCACAGAAGAGAGAGAGAGAGAGAGAGAGAGAGAGAGAGAGAGAGAGAGAGAGAGAGAGAGAGAGAGAGAGAGACGAGAGAGAGAGAGAGAGAGAGAGAGAGAGAGAGAGAGAGAGAGAGAGAGAGAGAGAGAGAGAGAGAGAGAGAGAGAGAGAGAGAGAGAGAGAGAGAGAGAGAGAGAGAGTTACAAGGAGTTACAAGGAAAAGAAGTACCCTAGGGGACCTTACGATCCATACAAAGAGGGTACCTGTGGGTTTAGTTGCGCAAGTAGGCGACCGTCCTCGAATGTGTCATGTGAAACCATCAAGGAACACTCGCACAACGGCTTAAACACCTAGACGGTGGTTTAAGGCTTTGTCTAATCTGGACTTGAACTGATCCACAGAGTTGCTGTTGACCACATCAGCAGGAAGCGCGTTCCAAGTACCGCAGATGCTGTATGTAAAGAACTTACCACACAGATCACGGTTGTATCGCTTCAGTTCAAGTTTGTAGCCATGATTCCTGGTTGTGCCCTCACTGAGTTGGAAAATGTCCCTGTAGTCTACATTGTCAAAGCCTCGTAGTATTTTAAACACTTCGATAAGCTGACCACGCAGTCTCCGGGTTTCCAAAGAGAACAGGTCGAGTTCTACCAACCGATCTTTATAGCTCTTGTGTCTAAGAGAGGGTATAAGTTTGGTTGCCCTGGCTTGCACTCGTTCCAATCTCGCGATATCCTTTCGGTAAGAAGGACTCCAAAACTGGACTGCATACTCCAGGTGCGGTCGGACAGGGAATTATACAGACAAAGTACTATCTCCTTGTTCCGGTATCCAAACTGTCGCTTTATGTACCCTAACATCCTTTGGGCTTTCTTCTCAGCCTCAATACACTGCTTTGAGAACTTGAGGTCACTGGTGATAGTTACACCCAAGTCTTTCTCAGTATCAGTGCTTACGAGAGCATTGCCCTTAAGGTTATACTCTGTTCGGGGGTTTCTGTGGCCTATATGCATAACTTTGCATTTGTTCACGTTAAATGGCATTTGCCACGTGTCAGACCACTCCCGATCTTCCTAAGATCTTCTTGTAAGCGGGTAGTATTTCCTTCTTTCGCGACATTCATACCAAGCTTAGTATCATCGGCGAATTTGGAAATCTTGGCAACCATGTCACCATCCACGTCATTAACATAGATGATAAACAGTAGTGGTCCCAGAACAGAACCTTGGGGAACACCGCTAGTAACGGGCACCCACTCTGAAGCCTGTCCATTCACTACCACCCGCTGCCGTCTGTCACTTAGCCAGTTCTCTATCCAATTTGCCACATTTCCGTCTATGCCCAGTGCACGCACTTTCCGAAGGAGGCGGCGGTGGGGTACCTTATCAAAGGCTTTCTGAAAGTCTAAGTAGACAACATCGACCGCTTTATCCCGATCATGCTCACTGAAAACAAAATGAAGAATTCCACCAGATTTGTGAGGCATGACCGGTGCTGCCGGAACCCATGCTGGGAACCCCTCAGTAGCAAATTTGATTCTAAGTGTGCTGTTATTTTGTCCACCATGATGCTCTCCATGAGTTTACAGACTATCGAGGTTAAAACTGATGGGTCTGTAGTTTGACGGTTGGCTAGCATCTCCCTTCTTGAAGATAGGAGTCACCTCTGCCTCACGCCAGTCTCTAGGAACGCATCCAGTCTGGATTACCCTGTTGAAGACCATGCACAGGTGCCGTGATACTTCACCATGCACTTCTTTTAACACTCTAGGTAAGAACCCATCCGGACCGGGGGACTTGTTTGCTTTTAATTCGATTATTTTTCTCTCGATTTCTTCTTGGGTGAAGACCATTGACTCCAACTTCTCACTGAAGGAGTCCAAAGGTTCGGGAATGGGACCACTCTCCTCAGAGAACACTGAAGAGAAGTACTCATTTAAGAGGTTAGCATTTTCTGCATCAGAGTGCATCAATGCTCCATCCTCATTCACCAAGGGACCGATCCTGCGTCGGATTGGTTTACGGCCATTCACATAACTGAAAAACTCCTTGGGGTTCTCTTTGCAGAGTCTAGCCACACGGACCTCCTCAGCACGCTTAGCCGCCCTTATTTTGGACTTCACGTTTCGATTCAGTCTTCTATGACCGTCAAAGTCCCCAGATGCCTTCGCTCGACGATACGCAGTTCTCCTCTCCCTTAGTAGGTTACGGATTTCCCGATTAAACCACTTCGGTTGAATGAACTTCTGACCTGTTCCCTTCAGAGGAATAAAGCGCGACTGAAGTTCCATGAAGGAAGACAAGAATGACCTCCACAGATCATCAGCACTCTCTCCCTCCTCTAGTTCCATTTCAGCAACGCCTTCACGAAGACCTGCAAAGTCCGCTCTCCCCATGTCTAATTTTCTATGCACCGGGGTCACGGACTCCATATTAGGGACTTTAACTGAAAATCTTATAAGCTTGTGGTCGCTTCCACCTATTTCTTCATTTACAGAGAGGTCTTGAATGATGTCATCCTCTGAGGTGAGGACCAAGTCGAGTATGTTAGCACCTCTTGTTGGCTCCCTTACCCATTGAGTGAGGAATTCATCATTTACAAACTCCAAGAGTGGTGTGTTCTCGGCAGAGGGCTCTCTGGTTTCCCAGTCAACATGTGTGTTGAAGTCCCCCATAAGGATGCACACCCTGCCATCCACTAGTTCACCCAGCAACTGGTATAGGTCCCTGTCCATCTCATTGAGTTGTCCAGGGGGTCTATAAAGCAGCAGGGTTCTGTATTTTGCAGTGCCTATTTCTAGGTCAACTCCAAGGAGCTCGTGGTTCGATGTGATGTTGCAGGTCATCGATTTGATGGAGTTCTTTACATACAACAGCACACCACCACCCCCTCTGTCCTCTCTATCTTTGTGGAAGAGTTGGTAGCCTGGAATCACGAATTCCCCTTCAAGATCTCTGTCTGAGGTTCTCAACCATGACTCCGTTATGGCCACCATCTCGGGTTCCTCTGTCGCAACGAGGGCCCGCAAGTTCCAAAAACTTGTTTCGGATGGACCTGGCGTTGAACAATAGAACCTTCAGGGAACCCCCAACTGCAGGGCTCCCTATACTCCTCCGTTTCCCGGTTTGGACATTGTCTTGGTAGTGCTGGGGATATCCTTCTTCAGGATCTCAGCGAATGTCTTCTCTGGGGTCACTCTAGCATAGCGACGAGGGCTCTCCTCCACGCTCGGTCGAGTGCTCCTGAGACATCGTCGGACGGCGTCTTCCATTAATTTGGAAAGCACTTCTTTCCCCTTTAGTGAGAGATGTGTACCATCCCTCTGGTAGAGGTCGTCTCTACCAAAGAGTGAGGTGTAGGGGTCCACAAAGAACACCCCCTCGGCAGTACACAAATCAGCCAGGCGCTGATTTACTGCAATGTTCTTTGACAGAGCAGTCCCTAAAGGGCCTCTCCTTGGGAGCATGCCAACAACTACCCTTCTGCGGGTTTTTAACCCACAGTCATCTACTGCACCGAGCACATCCGAGAGGACTCCTTCGGTCATGCCTACTCTACCATTTCTCAGGTAGATGTCATTACCACTCACCATGAGTGCAATGACAGCAGATCTGGACGTTTGGATCCTCTCAGCTTCCTTTCGGAGGTCAGCATTGCCATAACCTGGCAAACAATTCACCTTCACAGAAGTGTGAAGGCGATCTGCCATTAGGGGTTGCAGCCCTCGTGCCTGGGAATCACCTACAATGTGTATATCCACAGGCCTCTCCTTGGTAGGAGCACGAGATGCCTTGTGAGGAACCCGAGAGTGTTTTGAATTCCTGCCGGGCTCGTCACTTCCTCCAGGTTGCTTCTTCTTCGTCTTCTTTACCTTCTTCATTTTCTTTTCCTTCTTATTTGATTCCTCACTTTCCTCTAATCCCTCCTCAACTGTCTTGGGTTTTTCTCCCTTCTCCATATTCTCCTCCTCTTTTCCATCACACTTTTCTGCAGTCTCTTTTCCTTCTGCAGTCTCTTTTCCTTCTTCATTGTTGTTGTTCTTCTTGTTGTTGTTGTTCTTCTTGTTCTTCTTCTTTTTGTTCTTCTTCTTCTTGGTCTTTACCGCCGTGGTGGAGCTCTCAGGTGAAGAAGCTCCTTGGACTGCCTTGTCTCTC
>JAWQEG010008116.1:2500-7500 GCA_033782935.1 Petrolisthes cinctipes
TTAGGTTAGGATAGGTAAGGTAAGGCAAGGAGGAGAAAGAAGGAAGGAAGGCAGTTTAGGTTAGGATAGGTAAGGTAAGGCAAGGAGGAGAAAGAAGGAAGGAAGGCAGGTTAGGTTAGGATAGGTAAGGTAAGGCAAGGAGGAGAAAGAAGGAAGGAAGGCAGGTTAGGTTAGGATAGGTTAGGTAAGGCAAGGAGGAGAAAGAAGGAAGGAAGGAAGGCAGTTTAGGTTAGGATAGGTTAGGTAAGGCAAGGAGAAGAAGAAGGAAGGCAGTTTAGGTTAGGTAAGGCAAGGAGGAGAAAGAAGGAAGGCAGGTGAGGTGTGGTAGGTAGGTATAGGCTAGGTAGAGAGACAGACTGAGAGAGACCTTGAACCTGTAAAATAACCTCACACACACACACACACACACACACACACACACACAGCACACATACACATACATACATATCCTACCTTCTCTATCTTTGCACACACACACACATATACACATCCTATTCTCTCTTAACACACACACACACACGTCCTATCCTCTCTTAATACACACACACATCCTATTCTCTCTTAATACACACACACACACACACACACACACATATCCTATCTTCTCTTAATACACACACACACCCACATCCTATCCTCTCTTAATACACACACACACACACACAAACCTCATGCCTGCCTCTCTTACTCTTTCTCTCTCCTTCACACACTCATCTCTCTTTCCACTTCCACCCACATTTCTCCTTCTCTCCTTCACTCCCTCCCTCCTTCTTTCCCACTTGAGTGACCAAGGTGTTCTTCTTGAGATATAACGTTACCTGCTGAAGCATGCCCTGTGTGTAGAGAGAGAGAGAGAGAGAGAGAGAGAGAGAGAGAGAGAGAGAGAGAGAGAGAGAGAGAGAGGCAATGATGAGGGTATGGTGTGTGTGTGAAGGGAAAAAGTCTGGTGTATGTATGTGTGTGAAAGAAACAATGGTGTGTGTGTGTGTGTGTGTGTGTGTGTGTGTAGGGGAAACGGTTAGTATGTGTGTATGTATATGTGTTGGTATAATAATCCTTCCCTGGAAATACCACACCAACGAACTGTAAATAAGGTCCTGTTCACATGAGGGGTTTTTGTATGTACATACGTTGTGAATCACGATGTTTAATGCTGTAGGCTACTGTACTGTACACAAGAATAGTTTTACACAGCACTGTTACGTATCAAACGTGTAGTGTATAATGTGATGTTACATCATTCCACGTGGATTTCATCAGGAGTTGTTTAGGTAACACAAAGTGTCTCTCCACATTGGCAGTCCACTGTCTTCAATACACAGTGGTAACTACTGTGTGTGTATACTGTTATAACTACTATGTGTGTACAATGTTATTACCACTATGTGTATACAATGTTATTACCACTATGTGTGTACAATGTTATTACTACTTTGTGTGTACAATGTTATTACTTACTTTATATGTAATTCACAAACGCCCGGTTGTGTTGGGTATCATGTCACTCACACGGTTTGTGAACCACTGTGTTTTAGATAGAACCCACTACTCCATAGAGTGAAACGTGCGTTTCAACTCACACGTTCAAAAACGCCTCGGCTTTCACACACACAGACACACACACTTACTATCAATCAATAACACACACCCACAATCACTCAATCACACCCCACACATACACTCTCTGTCTCTGTCTCTCTCGTCTCTCTCTGAGGGCAGTGTGGTGTGGTTGTCTGACCACCTGGCAGTGTTGGAACCAACCCAGACACGCTCCACTGCCTCAACACACACACACACATACACACAGGTATGCACAGGTATATATATATATATATTGTACACACACACACACACACATACATAATGCGGCATCAAAGACAAACACTATTAATTATCTCAAACAGCTAACACATTAATTCTTATATTTATACATGCATTAACTTATTCATTCATTCTTATCTTCACACAAATATATTTAATTATATTTAACCTGGGAAAACACTGAGTGGTCTTCAATGCGTGTAAATGAATAACACAAGCCTGGGAAAACATTGGGTGGTCTTCAATGAGTGTAAAATGAAGTGATGTATGGTAATGAATAACACAAGCCTGGGAAAACATTGGGTGGTCTTCAATGAGTGACTGATGAGTAAAAATGAAGTGGTGGACACAAGTACAGTCACGAGCACTAATAAGTATACAGGTGTGCTTGGAATACCTAGAGACAATAAATAAAAGCACAATAAGATCTCCATTGGAATTACTTCGTTGGTGAATTGCACTGTTCAAAGCTTCAACCAAAGCAGGATACTTATTAGTGCTCGTGACTGTACTTATTCCGACAAATAGGTGTAGAAAACATATCCTTTCATGTAGGCTACCTTATACTGTATAAAACTAAACGTCATGTTGTAGGCATAAGGAGGAAATTCGGTGTTCGTAAATTTGGAGCAACTGAATCCTCCAAACTATTCCAAGCAACAAAACACCATTATTTTTGCTCATCTGGTCTTGTTTCCTGGCATACTTTGGAGGAATCAAGACACTCCAATGTATCAAAAAAGAATTACCACCTTAAGAGGGAAATACAGTGTTGGCAAATATGGAGTATATAACTGATTCTTCCAAATTATTTCAAGCAACAGAAGACCATTATTTTTGTTCATCGACTGGTCCTGCTTCCTGGCATATATACTTTAGAGGAATCATGGCACTCCAATGTAACTAAAGTGAATTACCCCCTTAATGAATCCTCTCTTCTTCATTTCAGACCCATACAGAGGAGATCAAACCACTCACACTCGACAATACAAGTGGAAGTAGTACACGAAGAAACATAAGTGAGAGGAACGAGTAGAAACAGCAGAAGGAGAAACATTAACAACAGCAAAAGAATAAGGACAGTAGGAACAGTAAAAAGAGTGAGGAGGAGAAGAAGAGTAAGCAGAAGAAGAGTAGAAGGAGTTAAAGGAAGGAAAGGAAACAGAAAAGAGTAGAAGGAGTTAAGAGAAGGAAAGGAAGCAGAAGAAGAGTAGAAGAAGTTAAGGGAAGGAAAAGAAGCAGAAGAAAAGTAGAAAGATTAAGGAAAAGAAGAGTATAAACAAAACAATCAAAACTAGAAGAACAAGAGAGCATAGCCTGGTAGTAATAATAAAGGAGAGGCAATGCACCAGACATCAGCTGTATGGCAAAGACGTACCAACAAGATTATAGCAACAGGCATCACCATTATAGGACTGACTATGATGTTGTCACTCATACCACAATGTATATATATTGGCATTGTGTTCGTCAGTACATCATTAGTGTAGGTATCTTAGTTTATCTATCTCCTTCCCTTTCCTGTATGTGTGTCTCTCTCTCTCTCTCTCTCTCTCTCTCTCTCTTCTCTCTCTCTCTCTCTCTCTCTCTCTCTCTCTCTCTCTCTCTCTCTTGTTTACTGTGTGTGTGTGTGTGTGTGTGTAATATTTGAACTATTTTTGTATAAATTAATGTAGTGTAGGCTATGTATTTTCAAACGAGAGAGAGAGAGAGAGAGAGAGAGAGAGAGAGAGAGAGAGAGAGAGAGAGAGAGAGAGAGAGAGAGTGTGTGTGTTCCTTCATTTCCTTTCATTTAATGTTAGAGTTGCATGAACACACACACACACACATATTTATTTGACTACACACACACACACACACACACACACCAATAAGTGAAGCAGTCACGTCACACTGATACAAACGTCACTAATGAAAGAAGATAAGCGTGTGTGTGTGTGTGTGTGTGTGTGTAGGAGATAAAGGAAAGAAAGCATAGAGGTGTGTGTAGGGAATTAAGGAAAGAAAGTATAGAAGTGTGTGTGTGTGTAGGGAATTAAGTAAAGAAAATATAGAGGCATATATATATATATGTGTGTGTGTGTGTGTGTGTGTGTGTGTGTGTGTAGGGAATTAAGTAAAGAAAGTATAGAAGTGTGTGTGTGTGTGTGTGTAGGGAATTAAGGAAAGAAAGTATAGAGGCGTGTGTGTGTGTGTGTGTGTGTACGGGAATTAAGTAAAGAAAGTATAGAAGTGAGTGTGTGTGTGTGTGTAGGGAATTAAGGAAAGAAAGTATAGAAGTGTGTGTGTGTGTGTGTGTGTGTGTAGGGAATTAAGTAAAGAAAGTATAGAAGTGTGTGTGTGTGTATGTGTGTGTGTGTGTGTGTGTGTGTGTGTGTGTGTGTGTGTGTGTGTAGGGAATTAAGGAAAGAAAGTATAGAGGCGTGTATGTGTGTGTGTAGTGAATTAGGGCTTGTTTACCCCACTATGTTGACAGCACACAAACAGACAAATGACACTCCCACTCCCACACACACACACACACACAGGGTCATTGAAAAGAACGGGAACACACACACACACACACACACACACACACACACACACAATCATTTACATGCATATAATCAAATGCTGTACAATACACTACACTAACCCTCTCTCTCTCTCTCTCTCTCTCTCTCTCTCTCTCTCTCTCTCTCTCTCTCTTTCAACCACTCACTCTCTCAACCAATCCCCCAACCCCTTTCTCTCTTTCAACCATTCTCTCTCTCTCTCTCTCTCTCTCTCTCTCTCTCTCTCTCTCTCTCTCTCTCTCCACCACACACACTAAACCCCCCTCCTCCCTCTCTCTCTTTCAACCCCTCTCTCTCTCTCTCTTTCAACCACTCACTCTCTCTCTCTTTCAACCACTCACTCACTCTCTTTCTCCTCTAAACAGATGGCTTGGTTGGATGACACTAAGGGATAAACAGAAGCAGCAACAGGTCGACTCTACTGGGACAGACCAGGGGCATCATCATACAACATCACCAGTACTCTTCCTAGTGGCTTCAAATCATTTAAGACAGGTTAGTAGTCTACACACACACACACACACACACACACACACACACACACACAATAGTTCTCTCTCTTTCTGACACACACACAGACACAATAAATACTTCTCTCTCTAACACACACACACACACACAATA
>JAWQEG010008116.1:12500-34603 GCA_033782935.1 Petrolisthes cinctipes
TATTTATTCTTCATAATTTTCATCTTACATTTATTCACGGGGTCTTCTTAAATTATTCTAAATTATTAGTTAAATCTACATAATTTGTTCAGTCTTATTTATTCATTCATTCTTCATTATCGTTTGTCTAATGTTTCAGCGGTCTTCATTATCTTCACGGGGTTCTCTTAATTGTCATTATTTTCATCTTATGGTTTGTCTATCTTTTATTTCAGTCGCCACGAGGCCCGACCCTTCCTGACCCCAACGATAAGCCTCCCACCTATGACCAAATAGTCAAACTGGACGGTCTACCTCCCGACTACTACACTGTACTTACCACTGAAAAGCCTCCCAGGTCAGTACTACACACACACACACACACACACACACACATATGCTTGTACAAACTTATAATACACACACACATGCATATATACTTGTACACACACACACATATATACTTGTACAAACTTATAATACACACACACACATGCTTGTACAAACTTATAATACACACACACATGCATATATACTTGTACACACACACACATATATACTTGTACAAACTTATAATACACACACACACATGCTTGTACAAACTTATAATACACACACACATGCATATATACTTGTACACACACACACATATATACTTGTACAAACTTATAATACACACACACATGGTTGTACAAACTTATAATACACACACACATACACGCATATATAGTCTACTTGCACACACACACACAGTTCATGATGCCCCGATAATATACGAGCTATTTTTTCCATCATATACTTTTTTATGTTATTGCAGATATAGTTGTAGTGAAATATATGTGTGTTATTAAATTATTTGTTGTTGTTCCTAAGGCTGTTGTTACATGTTTAGTTGTAAAGTTATTATGTTATATATTGTTACAGGTATGAGGACGTGGGTGGAAGAGGAGGTCTTGGCTGGGGAGCGTGTGCATCAGCAATGGATCTGTACAGTCCTGACCTGGCCTGCATACACACAACACAACCATCATTATTTCTACACCAACACCAACACACTGACAACACAACCACAACTACAAAAACCACAACACAGCCCTCCGTCACACATCACCAAAACACAACTACAACGCAGCCCTCAGTCACACACCAACACAACACCACCACAACACAACCAACACCCACACAACAACAACAACAACAACAACACATCAACACCACCACAACACACCCCTCAATATTCTTCCAGGAGCCAGCAACATCATGGAGTGAACTAGGGAACCACCAACCCCATCAACACCATCAACACCAGGGGTATTCAGCAGCAGCACACAACCCAGCCTTTGCCAGTGACGACCCAACAGTTCTGCCTTTTGTATTGGAGATTAAGGACTCGGCAGCATCTCTACCCTCACCCACGTCACCCGCTACTACTACTACTACTACTGCTGCTGCTGCTGCTGTTTCCTCCCCCCCAGCCTTCCAAGAGACCACATAGGAGAGACGAGAGTAGTACCAGTATGATTACATTAAACACAAGCTGGAGAAACATTGAATTCCCTCCATGTAAGGCCTCAGCTGTCGAAATTAATGTTACGATACATTATATTAACGTTCTCCACTGCCTTCCCATCACCCTTCCAAGAGAGCAACGACAGTATGATGAAATTAAACCTCAGTTGGATAAACAATGAATTCCCTCCATGTAAGGCCTTAAGTAGACAGTAATAGTCATCAGTGTTAAGAAACATTGTACCAACACTATCCACTGCCTTCCCATCACCCTTCCAAGAGAGCAACGACAGTACATATGATGACATTAATAAAGCAAGATGCATTACAGTACCAACAACAGCACCCACTCGTTACTGCCTCCCTCTCCCCTACCATCCAAGAGACCACTCAGGACAGAAGAGCGTAGCACCAGTTTCATTATAGTAAACCTCAGCTTGATAAACTATTAATTCCCTCCATGTAAGGCCTAGGTTATAGCAAGATGCATTGTACTAACATCACCACCCACCACCACTACTGAATTAAGGGGAAGTAACCTATTATGGGCAATCAGAAGGCAATTAATTCCTCCAAACTATGCCAGAAAACAGTACCCCTCCATATGGAATTATACAGGGGATGTGTTTTAGAGCTGAGTTTGGAGACCTACATTAACTCCAAACTGAGCACAATAGGTTGCTTCCCTTAACCATGAGAAAATCTTTAGAGTATATAACAGTGATAAAATGAAGAGTAAGAAGACTGTGATAGGACTGGAAGACCTTGTAGCACGAGGGAGAAGGAAATAGAAAGAAAGAGTTGTAAGCAGGGAGAGGGGGGACAGCAAGCACGAATGAAACAGCTAGAAGGAAAGGAGGGACAACAAACATGGAGGAAACAGAAGGAAAGGAGTGACAGCAAGCATGAAGGCAACAGAAGGAAAGGACAACAAACATGAAGGAAACAGAAGGAAATGAGGGACAGGAAGTATGAATGAAACAGAAGGAAGGAAAGGAGAGACAACTGAAGAACTGAAAGGAGGTGACTAGCTATAGGGGTCCAAAGAGGGGGGGACAAAACCCTTAATTAAAGGGAGATTCTTTTGTTGGTGAATTGGAAGGTCTGTGATTCCTCCAAACTATGCCACGAAACAGAACCCCTAAATTGTACATACCACAGAGGACGTCTGTTTTCTGACATAGTTAGGAGAAATCAGAAGCCTTCCAATTCATCCCAAAGAGAATACTGCATTGCACTCTCTTGTATGATGGCTTTATGTAGTTACTTAATGACCCTGTGATTGTGTATAAAAAATATTGGTGGCTTCCGATTCCTCCTGACCATGCCACGAAACAAGCTCCTTCCATATAGGTGGTGTTTCATGGCAATATTTGAAGGACTCATTTATCTCCAATATTCTAACTACATCACAGGGTCTCTTATAAGGGAAGATTCTTTTGTTGGTGAATTGGAAGGCTACTGGTTCCTCCTAACTATACCAGGAAACAAACAGATGCTCTCAATGGTACATACTAATAGGGGATCCAGATGTTTCGTGGCATAGTTTAGAACTTTAGAGGAATCACAGACATTCCAATTCACCAACAACAGAATCTCCGGACCTTAGGGTAAAATTACTGTGTTCTCCCTGTAACATTGTACCTCAAACATTCTTTCAATTAATTATGAACTAACCTATTGTGATACTATAATACTTAGCTTAACCTATGTAAGTATATTTTAGGGATCTTATTTTAGTGACTTAGGGTATTTATTATGCAAGAATGTTTTGGTGGTGTTTACAATGGTGTGGTGGTAGTACTGGTACGATGAATGGATGGATGTGTGTGTGTGTTTATGTGTGTGTGTGTATGGTGTTATTGTACCGGTACCACACCATCATCACCACCACCAATTAATATTCTTGCATACGACGACTCTTACCATCATCGTGTAATGCCAACAATGTTCTTCTTGCCTATAACTCTTACTTAGGCTGGTATTATTAAGGTGAGATTATCTTGGTGAATTGGAAGGTCTGTGATTCCTCCAAACTATGTCACCAATTAACAGATTCCCTATTAGTACCATTGAGGGTGTCTGTTTTCTGGTATAGTTAGAGGGAATCAGTAACCATCCAATTCACCAACAAGAGAATCTCACCTTGAGCTACTTCTTCTATTAAAAGTTCTCTTTCAATTCCCATTATTTTGCAATGTGGATTGAACAATGAGGAGCCTTAATTTCTCTCCAAAGTAGTTTAGAAATACCACATTAACTCTTACTAGGGTAATACGTACACTAAATATAAAGATACGTACATGTAGTTAGTTGTTTGGAACTTATAATGTGCATCAATGGAGTATAATATTTATACTTGTGACGCTAATGTGTACACACAATTTGTGTGATATTATTATTATTATTATTATTATTCAACTAATTGTCTTTCTATAGGTTAACTAGTCTTTTGTTCTAATTTAATGTTCCTCTGGGAGGGATTTTTCTCTTGTTAAGGGGAGTGTACACTGTTGGTAAATCTGGAGCAAAGGATTCTTTCAAACTACTCCAGGCAACAGGCCACCATTATTTTTTCCAAAATGGTTGTGTTTCCTGGCATATTTTGGTGGAATTAAGGCACTCCAATGTACCAAAAGTGTATTTGTAGTTAGTCAATAATGTGTCAATAATTTTGACGATTGTATCACTTTTGTATTAAAAGTTGAATGTAAGTGATTCTCAGCTGCTGGCCAGATGTTATTATAAGTTAAGTTGTAACTTCACTGGCAATCCACAATCCCTAACCAACCTGAGTCTTTAAGTTTGAGATGTGAAGCAGCAGGCAGTTTCTGGAAGACAGCCCACTCAAACCATCATGACACACACACACACACACACACTTAAATTTATACTGTAATGGTACACACACACACACACACACACGTTTCGAACCAATGGAGGCTTTAGGTGGGCTGTCATCTAGAAACCACCTGCTTCAGATCTTACTTGAACTTCGACACCACCACCACCATGATACGATTATTTCAATGACACACACACACACACACATACTACAGAGCCATTGTACCGGTACCACACATACCATCGCCAACACCACCACCACCCTCAGATATTCTTGCATAAGGTCCATTGTCCAGTTCTCGTGTACTTAAGGGGGTAATTCACTTTTGTTACAATGGAGTGTCTTGATTCCTCCAAAGTATGCCAGGAAACGGGACCAGATGAACAAAAATAATGGTGCTCTGTTGCTTGGAATAGTTTGGAGAAATCATTTGCTCCAGATTTACCTACACTGTACTTCCCCCTTAATGAATGTGATATTGCCTATTTTTATAACTTGTTTATATACACTTAATAAAAAAATACCAAAATATTACATGCTATTTTTTTCCTACCTTATATTTCATATTTCTGTACAGTAATATGTACTATGTTATAATAGTAATATGTACTGTTGGCCACAGGAATTGGTACACACACACACACTCACTGTTGTATTCAAGGGTTTACAACCTTGTATAGAAAATGTCAGACTATGTAACTGTAATACAACATTATTATTATTTGGTTTGTTGTTTTGTAATGTCAGACTATTTAACTGTAATACAACATTATTTTTATTATTTGGTTTGTTGTTTTGTAATGTCAGACTAGGTAACTATAATACAACATTATCATTATTATTTGTATTGTTGTTTTGATAATCACAGAGTCACTTGGTAGACCATTCACTGCAGTACTACCACAATAATAGATAAATTACCTCTCTTTACATAATAAATTACCTCTCTTTACATAATAGCCTGTGTAAGAATTTCTGTGGCCAAATTGTACTAAAATATTATACTAGAATAATATCTATCCACACTCACACTCAAAGCAGCGGATACAAGAATAAATAAATTAATAATCATGTTAATTTATTTCGTTACATACATACGTGTAGGTGTATCTTTGTATGTCGCCAAAAATACACATAATTTGCTCTGTGTGTGTCTCTCTGTATATCAGATTCTACCAATAAATTCATTCATGGTGGGTGGTATTATTTACTTAAGGGGTAAATTAATTATACTACTATCCCCTTAATAATAATAATAATAATAATGGTGGTCTGTTGTTGTTGTTTGGAATAGTTTGTTTGTTTGGAGTAATCAGTTGCTCCAGATTTACCCACACCAACAACACTGTACACACACCCTTAAATGAGAAGTTCTCTGTCACTCAAAACCTATTATTACACACACACATTCACACATACACACACACAACAAACGTGTGTGTGTGTGTAGACGTATGTGTGTATACGCGTGTGCGTTGAAATACGAACTGAGCATCAAAAGCCTTTTCCTCGAAGTAATAGTTTTCCCCTTTAAATAATACCACCCTCAGTCAGTCAGTCAGTGTCTGTCTGTTTGTCTGATCAGTACCACAACACAACACAACACAACACAACTACCACAACTGTAAATACAACCACTGTTTACTAACTGACTGACTGAGTGATTGTCATATGCAAGAATATCAATGTTGGTGTTGACAATGGTGTGGTACTGGTATGATGACTCCACACACACACACACACACACACAACAGAGCCACCATCATACCGGTACCACATCATCGTACACACCACCATTGATATTCTTGCATACAACACTCAACCCATAACATTTCAGGACCAAGTGAGAGCACTAAATGAGGGTCACACTGGAATGTACTATAAACACATTAAGAACCCACCATGATGTAGTCAGAAAATTGAAGGTTATAGTGAGTCCTTCAAACATTGCCATGAAACACACACATCTACAGTAAAGGAGCTTTTGTTTGTTTCATGGTATAGTCAGGAGGAATCAGAAGCCACCAGGTCTCATACACAATCACAGGGTCCTTAAGGCCATGTTCACACCAGGTGTTTTGGAATGTGTAGTTTGAAATACATATTTAACATTGTACTGTTAACACAAAGTATTCATTGATGTAACCCACTCACTGCTTTCAAAATGTGGTGGTAATCACGGTGTGTGTATATTGATAAAACAGCTGTGTATACCCTGTTATAACTACTCTGTGTGTACATTGTTATAACTACAGTACTTTGTATTCCTTTATATATCTCATAATTTCATAAACATGTGGTTGTGTTTGGAATCTTACTACTCACACGTGTTCTGTGATGCACTGTGTTTATGTGTCCACCGCTCCATTGACACATAAACATATATTGACTTGGGAAAAACACACACACACTTACAAACACCTCATATGAACATGACCTTAGTAACAGTAACAATGATTAAGTCAGTGTCACCTACACACTCCTTCTCTATATTACTACAGTACCTTGTGCAATATTAAATAAATTACATTAACAAAACAAAAACAAAAACAAAATGTAAGATATGAAAAGAAAAGAAAAACGAAGAGAAAAATATGAACAAATACTGTAATAGATTAATTTTTTTTTAAATACTCGTAAGAAAAAAAAAAAGAAAAAAAAAATGAAATAAAGTATAGAAATTATATATGAAAATATTATCAGAAAAAGAAATAAGATAAGAAAATAAGAAAAACAACCACCAATTAAAAAAAATATACAGATATAATATATATATACAGTATTACATTATTACAAATTATTTTTATTTCTCTTCTCAAAAAAATTACAGAGAATAATATACTGTACACTCATGCCAGAAAGTATATGAAAGTGTGTGTGTGTTTCAAACTTATTCATATATGTGTGTATATAAACGTTTGTGTACAAAGAAACGTGTGCATTTTTTTATATCCTGGTAAAAATTCAGGATACCAAAACAAATATACGTATATATTTTTACTAACTGTAGTTTTAATTAAGATGAATCAGTTTATGCAAGTTAAAAGGGAGAATCTCTTGTTGGTGAATTAGAAGGCTACTGATTCCTCCAAACTATACCAGGAAACAAATGTCTTCAATGGTACTAATAAGGGATCTGTTTCATGGCATAGTTTGGAGGAATTAGTTGCACTCCACTTCACCCACAATAATTAATTTAAGGCATGAGAGTACAGTATAAATAATAATAATAATAATAATAATCATAATAATAATCCTACTTATAATAATTAATGTACAATTTATTTATTATTAATTAAACATAACCTTAAGTACAACATTAGTACTGTACATTGCAAATTTGTTAATTAGTACATTTACTACATTAAATATTAATAATAATAATAATAATAATAATAATAATAAATGATTGCAAATTTGAAGAGAAATATTAAGAATATATCTGAATGAAATTATCCAAAATGTTTTGCACTGTTGTTGTATGTGTGTAATGTACAAACAAAGTGACGGTTTATTGTACTGTACATACACACACACACACACACACACATATTTATATATATATATATAACAACAACAGTGCAAAACAACAATGCATTACTGTATGGCATCATTATTATATATAAAAAACAAAATTATTATTATTATAAACACAGTACCGTACTGTACTTCATCATTATTAAAAAATATTCAACATATAAAACAAAACTATTTTTATTAAAAAAAAAATATTTCATTAAACAAATATTTAAACATTAAATAAACACAATATTGCATTGTTATTATTATTAATTAAAAAGATGGACAGATGTAATACAGTATTATACTATCTCAAAAATGTGACATAACTGTAATAAAAAAAAAAATAATAATAATAAGCTTTCACCTTTGTTTAGAAAATATATATATGTATAAAAATTTGAGTGCATGTGAAGTGAGGACATCTATTCACTTATTTATTTATTTCTTTGCCATCAACAGATATACTACAGACAGTCACACTAAGGTTAAGTTCACACAAGGTATTATTGAATGTGTAGTTTGAATTGTGTTTATTATTATATTATATTGAAGCATTGTGTACATTGTTATTACCACTCCATGTGTACATTGTTATTACCGCTCCATGTGTACATTGTTATTACCACTCCATGTGTACACTGTTAATACCACTCCATGTGTACATTGTTATTACCACTCCATGTGTACACTGTTAATACCACTCCATGTGTACATTGGTATAACTACTCTGTGTACATTGCTATTACCACTGTGTGTGTACATTGATATAACTACTCTGTGTGTACATTGTTATTACCACTCCATGTGTACATTGATATAACTACTCTGTGTGTACATTGTTATTACCACTGTGTGTATATTGATATAACTACTCTGTGTGTACATTGTTATTACCACTCCATGTGTACATTGATATAACTACTCTGTGTGTACATTGTTATTACCACTGTGTGTATATTGATATAACTACTCTGTGTGTACATTGTTATTACCACTCCATGTGTACATTGATATAACTACTCTGTGTGTACATTGTTATTACCACTGTGTGTGTATATTGATATTATTTTACGTATATTTTACAAACTTGTGGTTTTGTTGGAATCTTGATAACTTTGAACCGTTCATTCAGAAACACCTTATGTGAATTCAGCCTTAGTGTTATATTCAAGAACATTGGTGATGGTGTTGGTGTTGATATATGTATGGTGTGGTACAAGTATAATGGCAGTGTAGTGTGTGTAGAGTACTGTGTAGTGTGTAGAGTAGAGTAGTGTGTAGAGTAGAGTAGTGTGTGTAGAGTACTGTGTAGTGTGTAGAGTAGAGTAGTGTGTTGAGTAGAGTAGTGTGTAGAGTAGAGTAGAGTAGAGTAGTGTGTAGAGTAGAGTAGTGTGTGTAGAGTAGAGTAGTGTGTGTAGAGTAGAGTAGTGTGTAGAGTACTGTGTAGAGTAAAGTAGTGTAGTGTGTGTAGAGTAGAGTAGTGTGTAAAGTAGAGTGTAGAGTAGAGTAGTGTGTAGAGTAGAGTAGTGTGTGTAGAGTAGAGTAGAGTAGTGTAGTGTGTAGAGTCATGGTACAAATAACATATCATCATTATATACAACACCAACACCACCACATATATTCATACATACAAATACAATACTAAGATCAACAGGACATCAGTGCAATGTTGTATTATTAGTAATGATGTGCAGATATACTAAAGTGTTTATCACATGGTGTGTTTCATCGGACTGCTTCACCCAATTTGGCGTTTCGTGGGACCTACTTGGCCAGCCTCAGGGACATTTCACCCAACCAAACACGTTCCCCACGTTTAATAAAATGTTACAAAGAGTTGATCATTTCACCCAACCTACTCCGGAGTCAAAATATGTCTATACTTTTTCCCTTGATTTAAAATATTAATAGCACTTAATACACATTGAATTGTAGACCATCATGCACAATTTATTACAAGAAAATGTATACATGATAAATATTTATATCATATATTTATTTCAGTCATATGACGCTGATATGGTATTGTTTACATATCGCAGCATCGATGGGGATATGGCGGCCACATTGGCTCACATTCATCAAACCTCCTTGACAACACACAGACACAGTCAACACCTTCTAGTATTATAAATTTGATATGGCACGAGTTATGTGGTCCAGGGATATAGAAATTGCACTTATAGAAAATGTGAGGTATGAGGCAGTGCTGTGGGACATGACACATCCTAATTATAAGAAAATCCTGAAGAGGCACATATACAGCCAGATAACTCTTCAGTTGTAAGAGCTATTTCCATCTATTGATGGCATTACTTCACCCCATCTTTGTTATTATTGTTATTGTTCGACGAATCACGAATCGCTTGTGGCTGTGGATAGCAGAGGTGTTTTCAAGTCCGACGAGCTAGTTGTACCAAATGACCATATGGTTGTGTGAAGTAGTCCGGTGAAACACATCGTGTGATACACTCTTAACAATACAATACAATACACTATATAATTATAATATTTACTCCACATCTCTGAGGCTTGTACTGCTGCTGTTAACAATATAATAACTACAGTGAACAAAGTGACTCACATACATACATACATAACACAAACACAACAGTATTATTAGTATTAGTATTATTATTAGTGAATTGTTATCATTTTTATGTTTACTATTTTCATTTTCACTACTTTCATTATTATTATTATTATTATTATTTTGTTTTTTCCTTTCCTATTATACACAATTCACCAACAAGAGAATAGAGGTGTCAATAGAGTGGATGTACTCTTCACCTCACCACTGTTACCAACATGCTGTCAGTGTGGTGTTAACTTGTTGGCACACACCAGACTACAATGTGTTGGTGCCAATCATGTGTTATAACATTCTGCCAGAGGTGTTGACAGCACATGTTTTAGGGAGCATGTGTAGATGCACCTTTAATAATTTTAAATATAATAATTAAATATGACTACAAATTCTACAGATATATTTTTTTTGTTCATTTTAAAGATAATAATAATCATAAATAATAATAATAATAATAATAATAATAGTAATATATAATAATAGGATAATATTCTTGTCTTTTTCCATTTCAAATATAATAATTACAGTACAGTATTTATAATGACTAATTCATTTAATAATAAACACTGATGCATTTTGGTCTTGTCCATTTCATTAATTATATTTGTATTATTCTTGTAATAAAGAGAATAATTTGTTGTGTAGGTGTTGTTGTTGTAAGTGGTGTGTGTATGTGTGTGTTGCAGTTTACACAGCACTAGACCATAGTTAGTGTGTGTGTGTGTGGTGGTGGTAGTATTGTTTGTGGTGTGTGTGTGTGTGTGTGTGTGTGTGTATATATAAAGCAGTATTATTATTATTGTTGGTAGAAATATCTGAAGGACGTATTGCATTGTTCCTGTTGCTGCTGTTGTTGTTGTTGTTGTTGTTGTTTACACCTTAGCTTCTTTTGGTCTGTGTTGGAATAATACTTCTACAACACTAGGGTCGGCAAGTGTTGATATGTCTCCCAGGTCTCTATCACCCACCGCCACCTTCCTCAACACACGACGCATTATCTTCCCGGACCGTGTCTTGGGCAGGCCCGGGGCAAGCTGCATGAAGTCTGGGGTCGCAAACGCTCCTATCTTACCACGCACTGAAAAACAATATTATATAAGGTGAGAGTAAGTGAATGTGTATGTGTGAGTGAGTGAGTGAGTGAATGTATGTGAGTGAGTGAGTGAGTGAATGTATGTGAGTGAGTGAATGTATGTGAGTGAGTGAGTGAGTGAATATGTGTGTGTGTGTGTGTGTGTGTGTGAGCGAGTGAGTGAGTGAGCGAGTGAATGTATGTGAGTGAGTGAGTGAATGAGCGAGTGAATGTATGTGAGTGAGTGAGTGAGTGAGTGAATGTGTGTGTGAGTGAGTGAGTGTGTGTACTGTATATATCTCACCTTTATTTTTGAGTTGTGTGATGAGTGCTGTATCATAGTTATGTCCTTCAGCCAGTGTAACATAACAATATAAACATTCTCCTTTAACAGTGTGTGGTCTGGCTACCACTGCTGCCTCTGCCACTGCCTCATGTTCTACCAAGGCACTCTCAACCTATAAAGAAAATACAAAGAAAATACAAAGAAAATACAATGACAAGACAAGACAACACACTACAATACAAACACTATTACCGTATTATACAATGTTATGATTCAAGCAGCGTTATAATAGGATTGACTAATGAATAAATACCACAACCCTTGGAACACATATATTGGTGGTCTTTAATGAGTATAAAATGAAGTATATGTTTGATACAAGTATTTATTCACTATATATTCAGCCAAGGTATACAATATTCAACAATATGTATGATTAAGTATATGGTATTAACTATGATAATAAATACTATGTTGTATAATTATTAGTAAATGATCAGTATAGTGATAATATGGACTGACTGACTGACCTGTGCTGTTGATAGGAGATGACCTGATACGTTCAACATGTCATCAATGCGACCTGTCACCCAGATGTACCCGTCCTTGTCACGTTTGGCTCCTGTTTGGCAAAAAATAATATATATGCTGTACATTATTATTATATTAGATTTTATTAACTCTTATTATTATTATTATTAAACTACATTACCAGTACAGTAACAGCAAGAGAATACAGTATAATACAAACAGATGCACAACCCCCACCACCACCAACACACACACACACACACACAAACACAACACAACACACACACACACACACAAACACAACACAACACAACACACACACACACACAAACACAAACACAACACAACACAACACAACACAACACACACAAACACACACACACACATACATACCATCACAACACAACACACACACACACATACATACCATCACCAGTACAGTAGTATCCAGGGAATTTCTTGAAGTACGTTGTTTCGAACCTCTCGTGATCACCATAGACTGAACGCATCATACCAGGCCACGGACGACTAAACACAAGATAACCTTCACCTTCACCCTTTATCTCATGACCTTCATCATCGAGAAGGACCACGTCAACACCAAAGAATGGGAAACACTGAAAACAAAAACAAAGAGGAAAATTATATAACAGTGTCGAGTGTAGAATGGAGTGTAGAGTTGAGTAGAGTAAAAGTAAAGTTGAGTTGAGTAAAGTAGAGTAGGGTAAAGTAGATTAGCATAAAGTAGATTAGAGTAAAGTAGAGTAGAACAGAATAGAGTAGAAGAGTAGAATAGAATGGAGTAGAGTAGAGTAGTTGTTGTTGTTGTTGATGTTCTCCTGTGGCTTCTTGTCCCACAGACCCCTGGTACACTTTGGTAGCAGTGAAAAAACAAATTAAAATAAAGGAGGGGCTTAGTGTTGTATAGTTTAGCTTAGTTTTTTATTTATTTTATTTTAATTATTTATTATTTATTATTATTATTTAATTATTTAATTTTATTTAAATTTCTTACTCACAGCAGATCCAGGTTTAGTAGGTGTAGCTCCAGGTAATGGTGTAATAACATGACCACCAGTCTCTGTTTGCCAGAAGGTGTCAACGATGGATACGTTAGAGTCTCCAACAACACGATAATACCATAACCAGGCTTCAGGGTTGATGGGTTCACCTACACTACCCAATACTGACAAACTGGACAGGTCATATCTGATGGTGAAAGAATAATAAACAATATATTACAACACTGTATAATAATAATAATAATAATAATAATAATAATAATAATAATAATAATAAAAATAATAATAATAATAATAATAATAATAATAATAATAATAATAATAATAATAATAATAATAATAATAATAATAATAATAATATAATATGAATTACATGTACTGTACCATAATAATAAACAATATATTCCTGTACAACACTGTATAATAATAATAATAAAAATAAAAATAATAATAATAATATGAATATGAATACATGTACTGTACCATAATAATATAATGTGTGTGTATATAAACAGTAAGATTTCAGTAACTATAAAGGTGTATTATTGCAAACAAAAGTGTCTTTCCACACCGGAGTTATACATACAATTATCATACCATTGTTTTCATTTACTCTTATGATATTAATGCTTTAATTTGCTTTTTGATTAAGGACCCTATGATTATGTTTGAGAATTGAAGACTTCTGATTCTTTCCGACCATGCCACGAAACAAGCTCCTTCCATATAGTTAGTTGTGTGTGTTTCGTGGCAATATTTGAAGGATTTATTTACCTCCAATTTTCTGACTACATCACAGGGTCCCTAATTATACGGCTCACCATCAAAGAAAAGCAGTTAAATGTTGTTTACTAAAGTCACCCCCCCCCCACCCCCATGTGGATAGAAACTCTTGTCCACAATGGTACACACTCTACCACACACACACACACTACAACACAACAATTACTGTACTTACTTTTTAACAGGTTCATCACCAAACTTCATAAGTGTTCTGATGGCTGTTGGTGCTGTGTAGAATTTACTCACTTTATACTTCTCAATGATCTCCCAGAACCGACTTGTGTGTGGATATGTTGGTACACCTTCAAACTGAAAGCAAAGAGGGATGGATGGATTGATTGATATACAATACAGTACAGTATATCCCTCAATATAAAATAATTACATTTATAACTTGTATCCTTTTAACACAGGGTCAACAAATCACTTAACTATAAACAAACAAATATATAAGTAAATAAATAATGTAGTAACCAACACAGACATATATAAAATTAACAAACAAACAAATAAATAATGAACTAACCAAGACAGGTGTATAATATTATAAAATTAATAAATAAACAAATAAATAATATACTAACCAACACAGACATATATAAAATAAATAAACAAATAAATAAATAATGTAGAATACTAACCAAGACAGACGTAGCACAGTTGAGCATTGGTCCGTAGGTAACATAGGAATGTCCAGTAATCCATCCAATATCAGCAGTACAGAAGTAAACATCACCAGGTTGATAATCAAAGGTATACTTGAAGGTTGTGGCTGTATAAAGCATGTAACCTCCAATGGTATGTAGTACTCCTTTAGGTTTACCTGTACTACCACTGTTATACACAAAAGAAATATAAGTATAAATACATAAATATACATAACATATTGTATTATTATTATTATTATTATTACTGTATCATTATCATTATTATTATCATTACTATTAATATTATTACTGCATCATTATTATTATTACTGTATCAGAATTATTACAATTATTATTATTATTATTCATGTATTATTATCATTATTATTATTGTAATAAGCTTACCTGGTGTATAGCATAAATAGAGGATCTTCAGCATCCATCCATACTGGTGGACACTCACTGCTGACATCTGCTACAGCCTCATGCCACCACACATCAATACTACTGTCCCATACTACCTGTTATACACACACATACAGAGGTAAATGATTACTTCTTTAATGTGAAAGGTACACACACACACACACACACACACACACACACACACACACATCAACACTGCTGTCCCATACTACCTATTATATACACACACACACAGAGGTAAATTATTACTTCTTTAATGTGAAAGGTACACACACATCAACACTGCTGTCCCATACTACCTGTTATATACACACACACACACACATATACAGATATATGATTACTTTTTTATTGTGAAAGGTACACACACACATATACACACAGTCTCTCTCTCTCATACACAGTTAATATATTTCCTACATACATATACATATACAATATAATCTTACACACTAAGGGTTGTATGCAAAAACACTGGTGGTGGTGTTGACAATGGTATGGTACAGGTATTACGACTACACACACACACATACACACAGTCTCTCTCTCTCACACACAACACACACACACACAGTCTCTCTCTCTCTCACACACACACACACACACACAAACAGTCTCTCTCTCTCTCTCTCTCTCACACACACACACACAGTCTCTCTCTCACACACAGTCTCTCTCTCTCACACACACACACACACACAGTCTCTTTCATACACACAAACACACACCCATCGTACAGTTACCACACCATCAACAATTCCATCAATACCATGGAGATTTTTGCATACGACCCAAAGAACTATAACCATAATAATATAATATAAACATAAATAAAACTGTGCATAATAAAATGAGAGTGAAGAATTGTGCATATAAAAACCTGCAACTGAACACAAACACATTAATTTATATTTATGTTATTTTAAGTTGTGTGTATGTGTGTCAACCTAATCTAACCAAACCTAACTTAACCTAACCTAACCTAATCAAACCTAACTGAACCTACCCTAACCTAACCTTATCTAACCTACCCTAATCTAACCTAACATAATCTAATCTAATCTAATCTAACCTAACTTAATCAAACCTAGTCTAATCTAGCCTGACCTAGCCTAACATAACCTTACCTAACCTAACCAAGCCTAATCTAACCTGACCTGACCTGACCTGACCTAACCTAACACTTGTCTGGTCAAACTTTCTATTTCTGACCGTGCCTGTCTCTCACTCACAAACTCAGTCACTCACTCACTCGCTTTCTTACTCATTCCCTCAGCCACACACCCACTCACACATTCAGTCATACACAAACACAGTCACACATTCATGCACACATTCACTCACACACTCGCTCAACACCAAACACACAATGGATGTTCTTGCATACACCCCAAATATACAGATGTTTCAAAACTGCTTTCAACCAATACATACTGTACATACTTTTCAAAGATATAAATAATATTAATTCTACAGTATTAATTCAACATGTACTAAATAACATTACATAATCTTTCCAACAGTACGCGTATATTATCCTGTATACTATAATAACTGTATAAATTATCTATGTATTGTAACTTATATTAACTAGTGTATTATTTTGATACAACCTTCACTACACAAACAACATAATTTCTCATCTACTGAAGTGATAAAAAAAATATAGTATTACAGTGTATATAAATTTGCTTACTGGTACCTTATTATTATTTCTAATACTGTATATAACATTATTTCTGACGTATTGTAGATTAAAAGATAAAATAATTACCTTATATTACATTATTTATACATATGCTTAACATATTATTATTATCCGATATACTGTAGTGATAAAAATAATATTACATTATCTATAAATACGCTTTAGGACCCTGTGATTGTGTACGAGATTTGGTGGCTTCTGATTCCTCCTGACCATGCCACAAAACAAGCATCTTCCATGTAGGTGTGTGTGTTTCGTGGCAATATTTGAAGGACTCACTAACCTCCAATTTTCAGACTACATCACAGGGTCCCATAATTAATCAACTGAGGATAAGGAAAGGGTGCCAGAGAGAGAGAGAGTGAATTGGTGCAGGAACTTAGGTACACAACATAACACTACACTACACTAGACTACTTTAGAATTATAGATAACATACAGTAGTTAGTCCCTTGATATTATAAGATGAATAAATTTATCACATATTAATATATCATTTTAACATGGGGTCAGTTAATAATTTAGTTGGTGTGTGTGTGTGTGTGTGTGTGTGTGTGTGTGTGTGTGTGTGTGTGTGTGTGTGTGTGTGTGTGTGTGTGTGTGTGTGGTAAAGAATAAAACAAGCCTGGGAAAACAGAATATATTTGTGGTCTTCAATGATAGTAAAACGATGTGTGTATGTATGTATGGTTATGTATGTATGGTTATGTATGTATGTATGTATGTATGTATGTATGTATATGTGTATAGTATAGTACTAGTAGTGGACAGTAAACACACACAAACACACACACACAAGCCTGGGTAAACATATAATGGTGGTCTTCAATGAGTGTAAAATGAATAAAGTGATCAATACAAGTAATTATTATTTATTCATTTTATATTACCAAGGATCTATACTGTATGGAGAGCAGCATGACAAAATACATACATACACACACAGACAGACACAGACACAGAATAAAATACATAAATAACGTACAGTGAACTATCATTTAACACTGGTATTATGTGTGTGTAATGTAGTGTGTGTGTGTGTGTGTGTGTGTAGTGAAAATGTGTACAGAAAACCTTGATGGGTGTGTAATGTAGTGTGTGTGTGTGTAGTGAAAATGTGTACAGAAAACCTTGATGGGTGTGTAATGTAGTGTGTGTGTGTGTAGTGAAAATGTGTACAGAAAACCTTGATGGGTGTGTAATGTAGTGTGTGTGTGTGAAGTGAAAATGTGTATAGAAAACCTTGATGGGTGTGTAATGTAGTGTGTGTGTGTGTGTAGTGAAAATGTGTACAGAAAACCTTGATGGGTGTGTAATGTAGTTTGTGTGTTTGAAGTGAAAATGTGTACAGAAAACATTTATGTGTGTGTAATGTAGTGTACAATAAGTGTTTACATTACATACATTAATTATACACACTCTATTTCACACATATAAATAATGCCAGTGTTAAAATGAGAGTATGTTTACAATGTAAGACCAAACCATATACAACACTACCTTGAAGTTGCCCTGCCGTTGTATCCCAGCGGGGGTCACGCCGGGTCACACACACACACACGCACACGCACGCAGGCAGGCAGGCAGGCACGGGGCCGAGCCGAGCGGGGCAGGGCCGGGGCGGGGAGAGGGGGCAGAGAGAGAGAGAGGGGAAAAAGAAAAGAAAAACAAAGATAGGAAGGAATAAAAAGATGGTTGGATTGTTGGAAGCAGCATGGCAAATTGTATCTCACACACACACACACACACACACACACATATATACACACACACATTACAATAGAATGCTGTGTTGTGCAATACATAGTTGTTTCCACCACCTTAGTGCTTAGGGTTGTATGCAAGAATATCTATCGGTGGTGGTGTTGTGGTACCGATACTATAACTCTATGGGAACACTAACTACAGTACAATACACAGCCGTCGTATAGGTACCACACCACCACCACCACCACAATGGATGTTCTTGCATATGGCCCAAAGATTGCTTGTGTACACACCTCAGAAAACTTAAGGTAAAAAAACAAACAAAATAGAAATAACAATAATACAAATAAATGAAATAGAAATAACATTAATAAAAGCAAATAACAATAACAACATATATTTATACACATAATAATAATAAGAATAATAATAAAAATAAACTAAAAATACACATAAAATATAAATAATAATAATAATAATAATAATATACACACATTAATAAAAACAATAAAAAAATAATATAAATAATAACAATATTAATAATAACTATAAACAAAAATTAATAAAAACAATAACATAATATAATAATAAAAATAATAATAACAATAAATCAAAATTGAGATAATATGCAATAAAAATAATGATAACATAAATTAATCAAAACTGCACTTTATTTCCATTAAAAAGTAATGGTAATGGAAGACTTGGCAACACTGGGTGAGTAACGTGAGTTAATTGTGGATAGTCTGGAGGAATCCGTAGCCTCCGATTTCACCCACGACTACAGACAGACAGACAGACAAGACAAGACAAAATAACCGATCTTAAGGTGGAAGTAGTGTTGGCAAATCTGGAGCAATTGATTCCTCCAAAATATTCCAAGCAACAACAGAACACTATTATTTTTTTTCATCTGGTGGTGTTTCCTGGCATACTTTGGAGGAATCATGGCACTCCAATGTAACAAAAGTGAATTACCCCATTAATCCTAAGGGAAGGGTATAATAATTTTGGTGCATTTGAGTGCTCCAAAGTATTGCCAGGAAACAACAGGACCAGATTAATAATGATAACAAATATTATAATGGTGGCCTGTTGTTGCTTGGAATAGTTTGGAGGAATCAGCAGCCCACTAATTTATCAGTGCTTGATACTACAAAAGTCAATTATTATTATTATTGTAATTTTTATTATTATCATTACTATTCAAGAAGCTGTATCAAGGTGACATTCTCTTATCTCTATTATTATTATTATATTATATCAAAATGCAGATCCCAAACACATTCACAATGCAAGACTAATGACTCGTATAAATAACTAACTAATTAACTATTCTAATTATATCTAACTATATCATTAACATTCTCTCATGCACTACAAATTTGGCAGGGAGGGAGGGAAGGGGGGGAATCATGGAGGAAGTATAGGTGGAGTCGCCATGGCTCACTAATCCAGGGGAGTAAAGTGAAGCCGCCGAACTGTCATTTTCGGCACCTTCAATATGGCGGACACCAAGATATGTTTCAGTAAAAGTGGACTTCTGACCTGACATACAAAGGTATGCGCCATCTTGAAGGCGCCAGAAATGACAGATTGGTGGCTTCACAAATCAGGTCCTACTGGCGACTCCACCTATACTACCTCCATGGGGGGAATAGATGGTGAGGGTGGGGGGTGAGGAGGGAGGGGGGGGATACTCAGGGTGTGTGTGTATGGAGTTCTCATATCCACAAATAAAAAAAAAAAAAAATATATATATATATATATATATATACAGTATAACATGTTAAATTATTATGTAAAATATTATACCTAGTTTTTCCTTTCATTATTATTATTACAAGGAAAATAAATATATGTACACAATTATATTACTATCATTATTATTATTATTATTACTATTATTATTATTATTTTCATTTTATTATTCTGGACACATTATTATGATTCAACCACTCTAATAATAATAATAATAATAATAATAATAATAATAATAATAATAATAAACCTTTTAATACATGTTTGTCCTGCTGTGGGAAGGAATTAATCTGGTTAGTTTGGAAGGTTTCTGGTTCCTCCAAACTATGCCAGGCAACAAATTACTTCAGTGTTATTTATGTTAGATCTGTTTTGTGGCATAGTTTGAAGGAATAAAAAGCCCTCAATGACACCATAAATGCCTTTGATATGTTCTGTCCGGCGCACACACACACACACACACCATTTCTTTTTCTTTCTCTCTCGTACACACACACACACCATTTCTCTCTTTCTCTCTCATACACACAAACACACCATTTCTCTCTCTCTCTACACACACACAAACACACACATTTTGTTGTCAAAGTGTGTGTGTTTGAGTTGGTACACACACATCATTTCTCTTTCTCTCTCTCTACACACCCACACAAACACACATGTTGTTGTCAGTGTGTGTGTTCGAGTTGGTACACACACACACATTGTCATCAGTGTGTGAATGTTTAGCTGATCCATTACCAACACACACACACATACTTACACACCTTGTCATCGAAGTGTGTACATTTAGCAACAAACACACACACACACACACACACATACATACACACCTTGTCATCAAGTGTGTACATTTAGCAACAAACACACACACAGACACACACATAGATATATATATACACACACACACACACACACCTTGTCATCGAAGTGTGTACGTTTAGCAGGGTTAGCATCGTTTGTACCATTGGTTGATGATTGTGGTGGTGTAACTGTTTTCATGTGTTGTACCACCAAACACAACTTAACATCCAGCTTCTTGGAACGACAGATCTTCAGTGCTGTGGAGGGAAGGTAACATATAAATATATAGGCTATACTGTATATATGTGGTAAAGCAATATTATATCCTCGGTCATGTTCACACCAGGCATTTCTGAATACGACATTTATAACATGTGTTTCCCAAGTAAATGTCAGACCAAGACCAATAGACTAGAGTATTCTATTGGTGTTGTGTCAGACTATGGAATGGTTCACACGTAAACACAACAACAGTTAACAAAACGTGTGAATATTAAGATCCCCATTAAATAGATTAAATTGTGTTTGACAGGTTTGACCAAATAAATACGAGACTGGTGTCAACGTGACTGGTTTTATTCTACTTCACCCAAGGCCAAGAGGTATATCTCTTGGCCTTGACTTCACCTACCTACACGTTTGTGACACATATATAAAGGAATAACTTAACAATGTACACACAGAGACAGTGGATTGCCTTATTAACTTGACACTAACCAATGAAGAGAGACAGTTTGTGTTACCATGACAACTCCTGAGGAACTCTAATATAAAAACATCATATAATACATGTATGGTAACGGTGTTGTTGAAAACACCTCATGTTTACAGTACAACCATAAACACGTGTTTCAAAACATACTGTACGTAAAAAAAACGCCTCAAGTGAACAAGACTTTATTGTTGCATATTAT
>JAWQEG010008117.1:0-15000 GCA_033782935.1 Petrolisthes cinctipes
CTAACATATCTACCACCATCATAACTACCACCAACACAACTGCCACCAACACAACTACCACCAACACAACTACTACCAACACAACTACCACCAACACAACTACCACCAACACAACTACCACCAACACAACTACCACCAACACAACTACCACCAACACAACTACCACCAACACAACTACCACCAACACAACTACCACCAACACAACTACCACCAACACAACTACCACCATCACAACTACCACAACTACCACCAACACAACTACCACAACTACCACAACTACCACCACCACAACAACAACACTATCACCACCACCACCAACACACCACAACAACAACACTATCACCACAACCACAACAACAACAACACTATCACCACCACAACAATACTATCACCACCACAACAACAACAACACTATCACCACCACCACCACACCTTCCCCATCACCACACCTCCCTCTCACCATAGTCATCACCACAACCAACATTCCGTTCCCACATCTGGACTGCTCCACTTTCCAAACCCTCTTCCCTCCACTCCCTCCCTCCCTCCCTCCCTCGGGCTCTTCCTCCACCACCTGTCTTGCCTTTATTAGTACCTACCTTCCTGCCACCCCCTCCCTCCCTACGCCCTCTCTCCTTCCCTTCCTTCCACCCTTCTTGCCTGCCTGTTCCCTTCCTATCTTCTTCTTTCTGCGACCCTTACCTTTCCTTTGTGCCTACCTTTCCTTTTTTCTCTCTTCCTCCTTCACTTCCACCCTTCTTGCCTGCCTGTTCCCTTCCTATCTTCTTCTTTCTTGCGACCCTTACCTTTCCTTTGTGTCTACTACCTTTCCCTTTTCTCTCTTCCTGCTATCCTCCTCCTCCTCTTTCCCTACTCCCTTCACACCTCATTCATTTTTCACTGGCCTGCCTATTCTCTTCCTCTCTCTTCCTTTCTTGCTACTCTTTCCTTTCTTTTGCGTCTGCCTTTCCTTATTCTATCTTTTCCTGCTATCCTCCTCCTTTTTCCCTACTCCTTCACACCTCATTCATTTCCCTCAACACTTATTCCTCACTCCCTCATTTATTATTTACTCTCCTTTTCCTGTGGTCTCTCTTCTCCTTCCTTCATTTCAAGTTATCGCTATGTATGTATCCTCACTCATCTTTCCTTCCACCCTTCGTCCCTCCGTCCTTACTTCTCTTTTTTTTTATATATCTCCTTCCCTCCCTCCCTCCCTCCCTCCCTGCCTGTCAATCTACATGCCGGGCTTCCTTCCATTTTTTTTATATTCCTCTACTAAGGTTCATTCCTCCCTGCCTCTCTTTCCTTGCCAACTTTACATTTCATAGTTCCTCCTTGTCTCGACCCTCCAGCTGTTTTATATCCTCCCTCCTCCTCCTCCTCCTGCCTCCTCCTCCTCCTCCTCCTCCTCCTCCTCCTCCCTTATTCTCTTTTCTTTTCTTTCTCATTTCCATTCTCGTTTTCCTTTATTCCTTCTCTTCCTTCTCCTCTTTCTCTTTTCCTTCTCTTTTCCTTTTCCTTCTCATTTTCCATTCTCGTTTTTCCTTTATTTCCTTCTCCTTCCTTCTTCTTCTTTCTCCTATTTTCCTTTCTCGTTTCCTTTTTTTCCCACCTCTTCCTTCTTTTTCTTTTATTTTTCCTCTCTTCTTTCTCCTTCTCATTTTCCTTACTCATTTTCCTCTTTTCCTTCTCCTTCTCTTCTTTCTCCTATTTTCCTTTCTCACTTTCCTTTCTTCCTTCTCTTCCTTTTCCTTCTTTTACTCTTGATCTTGCCTCCTTCTTCTAATTCTCCTTTTCTTGGTCCCCTTTCTCCTTTTCCTTTACCTTCCTCTCATTCCCCCCACAACTTCTTCTTCGTCCTCACAGCTGGACGTAAACCGCACATTCTCTCGCACGCAAAAACAAACACGACACACGCACGTATACATGTACTATTGCCACACACACACACACACACAACACACACACAACACACATACATTTACTATTGCCACAAACCCACACATATATACATATAAACACACACGTGCATGTACTATTCCCCCCCCCCCTCCCCAACACACATACACAAACACACACTATTGTCACAACCCCACACATATATAAACACACACACACACACACACACACACACACACACACACACACACACACACATACGGGACCAAGTATACACATAACAGTAGCGTGCTGAAATACTGTAACTTTACTGAAAGGAAAATTGCAAGTTGTGCTGAGGATAAACTGAACCACTGAGATAATATGTTTGGAAAATTACTGTATTATGTTGTATAGTGATGTGTTTTTTTATTTATTGTGGCATAATATCAAGAATAGAATTTAGGAGTTTCAGGTTGCAGCTTTTAGTAGAAGTGTTTTTCAGCTAACTTATTCACAATACACAAAAATGCACACTCTGTTCACACACTAACTACAAATTTGCACACAAACTACACCCCGCACATACAATATAAGATTTGTTGTCATTATAGGAGAATGAGTAAGGATACGAAAAATACATACTAATCTTTCTCCTCACACAAACACATATACATACGTGCATACAGTACATGCGAGCAGACATAAGCATATGCATATCACATACTGTATATCAGAGAGAGAGAGAGAGAGAGAGAGAGAGAGAGAGAGAGAGAGAGAGAGAGAGAGAGAGAGCAGTTGATGATGTAGGTGGTCTCATAATTAAATTAAGGAAGAATTTGAGACAAGAACCACTTCAACAACTCGTTCGCCTCTCCTGCTCCCGTTCCCACCTTTCTTTTGATAATTACCTTTTTTGTCACATACTTCACCTGACACTATGTTAATGTTGAACGTACAGTGGGTGAGAGGTGGGGAGACAAGGGCAAGGAAGAAAGAGGAAAACTGAGGAGGAGGAGGAGAAGGGAAGGAGGAAGAAAGAGGAAAACTGAGGAGGAGGAGGAGGAGAAGGAGAAGGAGGAAGAAAGAGGAAAACTGAGGAGGAGGAGAAGGAGAAGGAGGAAGAAAGAGGAAAACTGAGGAGGAGAAGGAAAACTGAGGAGGAGAAGGAAAACTGAGGAGAAGGAGGAGGAGGAGGAGGATGATAAAGGAAAGGAAAAGCTAAATTTAGAGCGGGAGAAAATTAATGCAGATGAAAAACAAAATTGAGGTGAAAAATGAGTGTGAAGGGATATGGAATGAAACAAAACGCATGGAGTAAAATATATGCGAGTGATGAAAAAAATTCTAAAATATACAGAAGTGAAATACATGTGTCATGAATTTTACCCACGAATAAATGCAATGGGAAGCTTGGAATAAAGGGACGGTATATGAAACTATTTAAACATGAGGAATACTGTAAAGTCAATGAATAAAAAGTATATACATCATATATATAATTCACAAAGAAAATATATAATGTTGAGCTGCATGAAGATAGATATTTATAAGAGTCGAATGAAATAAAAATACAATTATAACGAAGATGGACAGTAGGAATGTGAGCCTTTATTTATCACGTGTACTGGTTGGTTGCTGTTTATTAAGACAAGAAGAGGAGGGAAAGTGAAATCAATCCTTTATAGTGGACGTCTGTGTTAGGGATTGTATTTAATGGGTCACAAACTAAAGACATGGCAAAGGGTAAAGAGAAACCATGGTGGGAATTTAGGGTAGGATCTTGTGTGTGTGTGTGTGTGTGTGTCAGTGTGTGTGTATGTGTTGTGTGTGTGTGTGTGTGTGTGTCAGTGTGTGTGTCAGTGTGTGTGTGTGTCAGTGTGTGTGTCAGTGTGTGTGTGTCAGTGTGTGTGTGTGTGTGGGTGTGTCAGAGTGTGTGTCAGTGTGTGTGTGTGTGTGTCAGTGTGTGTGTGTGTGTCAGTGTGTGTGTGTGTGTCAGTGTGTGTGTGTGTGTCAGTGTGTGTGTGTGTGTGTCAGTGTGTGTGTGTGTGTCAGTGTGTGTGTGTGTGTGTGTGTGTCAGTGTGTGTGTGTGTGTGTCAGTGTGTGTGTGTGTGTGTGTGTGTGTGTGTGTGTGTGTGTGTGTGTGTGTGTGTGTGTGTGTGTGTGTGTGTGTGTCAGTGTGTATGTGTGTGTCAGTGTGTATGTGTGTGTCAGTGTGTATGTGTGTGTCAGTGTGTATGTGTGTGTCAGTGTGTGTGTGTGTGTGTGTGTGTCAGTGTGTGTGTGTGTCAGTGTGTGTGTGTGTGTGTCAGTGTGTGTGTGTGTGTGTGTCAGTGTGTGTGTGTCAGGTGTGTGTGTGTGTTTTGCTTTTTATTTTTTTTATTTTTTGAGTTTATGGGGAGAAATGTAAGGAGAGTTTGTTTTGTTTTTTGTTTTTTTGTGGATCGAACAAACAGTAAAACTAATTGAAAGGTATATAGAGAGAAACCAAGGCAGTGGAATGGGGCTAGGCATCTCTTTTTTTACAGACGGTCGAGGGCTTTAGTGCTAATTGGAATCGCCGGTACCTGAACTTGATTAAGGGGACAGTCAGTGTGGTGGGTACAAATTTGGAGCAGAAACAGATTCCACCAATTTATTCCAAACAACGACGAGTAACCATTGTTTGTTTATCTCTTATTCTGGGCCTGTTTCGTGGCATACTGTGGAGGAATCAAGGTCCTATGTTATAACAAATGTAAGTGTAATGCCCCCCACCCACCCCCCTAAACGAGATGGCAACAGTAGACTTCACCTGATCCAGCCAGCCAAACAGACACACAGACAACCCACCTGACTGACAGACTACTGACCTCAATGCTCCGGGAAAATAACAGCCAGCCACACAATCCCAGTGAACTTTAAGAGACAACAACCTATAACCTCCTTACTTAGCAGCAGCTGTGTGTGTGTGTGTGTGTGTGTGTGTGGTTTCAATTACGTCAGACGCCAATGTAAAAAGATGACGCAGTTGTTCAGTGCTTAGACGTTTTTTTTTCGTATTTTTTTTTTTTCTACCTAAGGAGTTTCATGGTTTTTTTTTTATTTTTTTTTTATTTCTACCTAAGGAGTTTCATATTTGATTTTCTTCCTTGATAGTGATTGTTGTTGTTGTGTGTCTGTTCTGTCCGCCTGGTGAAGCAATACGACATAAACACTAATCATAAAAGTTAATCTCTGATGCCATTATATTTATTTTTTTAGTGTGATAATTTCCTACATTCTTCACTGGGTTAGATTTAATCATGACACTGTTCAAACTAAAGCGAGAAACTTTAACTTTTATTTAGAGCATTTCCCTCTCGTCACACGGGCTCCTCGAATTAACACCTTCCCTCTCTACATTGCGAGTAAAAACTGTCCTGTATAACTAACTATACATGAAATCATTAATGTATATCAACCAAAGTGATTAACAGAGAAATACCAACATGACAAGACAGTTCCTGAGTTGTGTCCTTTTTTTTATTTTGCTTCTAATCGTACAGGTTCCAAATGTACAGGTCTTGTCTCTCTCACAATGCATGTTTTGCCCCCATCTCTATATCCTCCTTCAGATTCTCACTACTTTCTCTGTGTTAGATCTTTTTATTTTTTATTTTTTTTCATGCCTACTCTTTGCCCAGTTAATTGTCCCCATTGACACTTTTTACTTTGGTCACTTTCTCACTGATTTTCCAGTACTAGAGTATTGGATATTTTTTCTTTCATCCTGTCTCTCTCATCCTCTCTCTCCCTCTCTATCTCTCTTTCTCTATCTCTCTGTTTTCCACTCCCCACACACTCTAGTCTCTTTCTATCCCTTTTCTCTGTATTAGACTTCTTTCCTCTCACTTCCTTCGTTGCTTTCCACTCTCCACCGACCCTCTTATACTCCCTGGTCTCTTTCTCACCCCAGAGTGACCTAACCTGACCTGGCCTCGTCATTCAGTGCTGCAGGGCCTCACCACCATCACACTCACCTCGGGCCTCGGGCTGCTGATTTCTCCTCTCCTCTCACTTTAATTATTTCACCAACACCCCCACCAACACACACATATGCACACACACACACACAATCGCACACATATGCACACACGCTGACATGACTCTTTCTCTTACTTTCTATTATTTTCCCTCTCACACTCTCTCTATCTATTTATTGATCTTTCTATGTATCTACCTACCTTTCTATAAATCTATCTCCATTTACATATGTTCATACCTGTTAATGTTACAGCTTATTTTAGAAACACTATGTAGTCCTTTTCCTTCATAACATTGTTTTGTCCTCTCTCTCTGTCACATGAATTTTACCTTGACAGTCATTTTTTTTTTTTTTTTGTCTCTTTCTGCTTTTCTCCTTCACCTTCCTCACACCTCTCCCCCTCTCTCTTTCACTTCCACGTCCCTCCCTCTCTCTCCTTTTCCAGTTCCTTGGCTTCCCTTCTCACGGTGTTCCCTTGCCCCCAAGTCTGTAATCACTGGCCCTACCCCGTCCCCTTCCTATTACTCACCCCCTGGCAATTACCTGGAGCTGGTGGGTAGCAGCTCTCTTTTCTATATCAGTGGCACTCTGATTGTGTTGTTGTTGTGGTCCGGGAAAGGCAAAGTCAACATGATCTTTTTCCCTCTTCTCTGTTTCCCACCTAATATTTTCTCTCTCTTTTTTCACACTATATATACACTAAATGAGTCTGAAATCAGTGTATTTACAAACACCACTAGCGTTACCTTTTTAAAAGACCAATGTGTCACCAGAAACAAGAACTTCAAGTCAGTGTAATAATGCAATCAGTGCGCTTGGAATTATTTAAATATATTTTACTTGCAAGAACAAAGATCTTCATTTTGATTAAACTGTGCAGTTTTGTGCTCCTCATTTAATTAAAGACAAGAAAAACTAGAAATTGTTCAGTGAAGGATAACCAAACTGATTCAATCACTATGCATTATATATCAATTTCTGAACTGAAAGACTGTATATAGATAGGACTGAGTTTTCTGATAATAATCTCTGACATTGGATGATCCTCTTATTCTGTCTATTTTTTTTTTTTTTTTCGTAATTTTCCCTGACTTATTTTTTCCCTATGTTCCCCAATTTCTATTTCTCTCTCTCTCTTCTATATTTTCTCTCACTTGAACTCCTCAAGCTTGGGTTTTAATTTAATTGGCTTTTTTTTTCGTCAACGTTAATGTTTTGTACTTTCCTTTTTCTCTTCTTTATTACCGTACGATTCAATATTCCAGTGTGTCTAATCAATTTTATCTCATTCGCTGTTACATTCTGCGACTCGGCTTTCTCTCCATTCCTCTCCCCTCACGGTATACAGCATCGCAACACAATTCCCTTCAACACTGCCATCCTACCCTTGTTTTTTTAATTGCAATACGTAATGAAGGCGTATTTATAATTTCTATGGATATATATATAGAGAGAGAGTTGATTTACTAGCAATATTTCTCGTATAGTAAGATTATCTATCACCCTTTCTCATGACCATCATATTTCTTTTTCTGTTTCGCTGCGTTAACGACCTGAATTATTATCGCATACTTCCTCCAGTGAAATTATCTTACCATTGTTACTCATCTGATCCTTATCACTCGTTCATTATTCTAGGTATCACAATTTAATTTTTTTTTTCCCTCTACCCGTTCCAGCTGCCTCCATCCATGTCCCCACTAGGCCTCGTGTTACCAGTACAGCCGGTCCCTTGTAATTCCTCTGTATTGTATTCCTTTGTATTGTGTCCCTCCCTCCCTCCCTCCCTCCTCATGGAAATAGTCTACCTAGCTCCAGGTGCATTTTCATCTACTACTTATGAGCTCCTTCTACTGACTGTCTCCTTTCCTTTCTCTCTCTCTTTCGCTCACTCTCTAGGCTTGATTAAAATTCACTTTCTTTCTCTCTCCCTCTCTTTTCAAAACTTACACTTATTTTAATTACTATTTCTGTGTTCAAAATTCACCCCTGTCTTTCCTTGTCTCCCTTTTTTTCTATCCATTTCCTTCCTGCTTGCTGTCACACCTCTCTATCACTTTCTTCTGGTGCTGTATGACCTCGCTGTTGCGGCGCCTAATATCAATCAATCAATCAACAACAATCCTCCCTCTCTCTCTCTCTCTCTTGGTAACACTCAACTACCCACTAGAATCTAGATGCAATTCTCCTCCCTCCCTCTCCACCACCACCACCACCACCCTAGGTAAAGGAATCATCATCGTCTTCATTTCACGGGCTAGCGGATGCCTGGAGACACATGCTTAACACGATAATAATTGCCTTGTATCAGAAATTATCACTGGGACTAAATCGTTTTATAGTAGGTAGCCTCTTTTGTCTCTCCACCCCTCTCGACTTTCTCTTTTGTTTCCTCTTATCTGTTATTCTATTTAGCGTTAGTTTATTCCTGTCTCTATATTAGCCTACCCTCTCTCTTGTTAGCATAAAGGTCAGATTAATTTGTTTTGATCGTTAAATATATATTGCCTGAGTAACTATGTGGTTTTATGTAACTTTCTCACATCATCTTTCAGCTCTCTCTCTCTCTCTCTCTCTCTCTCTCTCTCTCTCTCTCTCTCTCTCTCTCTCTCTCTCTCTCTTCCTGTCCTCTGCTTCTCCTCTTATATCTTCATTCTCTCCTTTTCTCTCACTTTCCTTTTACCCTTTCATCTCGTTTTCTTTCCCCTTTTTCTACCATTCCTCTTCTCCTTTCCATGATCACTACTCCATATTCTCTCATCATCAAATTCTTCTTCTGTTGTATATTTTCTTCATTAATTCCTCTTTCCCTTCTCTCCTGTCTCCATAATTATCTTCTGTACCTCCTTTTCTCGTTTTCCCTTTTATGTATCTCTCTATTATTCATAACATTATTCCCGTTTCCATCACCTCTTTCATTCATTCATACAACAGTTATTCCTTTATACAGAAGGGAGAAAATAGCTCTTACTTTGATCATTATATCTGTCACATGCATCTCCTGAGTCTTAAGTGTTTGCCAGGGTTATGTTACTTGAATGCAGCACCAACGCCATTCATTCCTATCATACCATCCATTACAGTACCTTTCCTGCTACTCCCCTATTCCCTTCCTTATATACTTTCTGCACAGCTTTCCTCACGGGTGTTCATGCTAATCTTCGCTCAGAATAATATTACGTAGTACCTCTTTCATTCTCTTTTTCTGACGTCACGCTACTCCTTCAACTTCTTGCCTACGAATAATGCATCAAAATATTCAATAGTAAGGGGATAGTGCCGGTACTCTGTTGGCAAATCTGGAGTAGCTTATTCCTCCAATCTATTTCAAGCAACAGGACACCACCATTATTCTTGTTATTCTGGTCCTGTTTCCTGGTACGAATTAAGGTGTTCTGATGTACCCAAAGTATACTATCTACCCCTTAACCCTCCAGTACGTACCTCCATTATTACTATAACCACAACCTTATCATGTTCCCCAATGCCCTTCCTCATCTCACTACAGTACATCCCCCCCCCCCACCCCACCCCTTACCCTCTCACTCGTCACATTAACATTCTTCATCCGATGCCTCGTAAGGACCTTGACTTCCTATTCTCTCTCTCTCTCTCTCTCTCTCTCTCTCTCTCTCTCTCTCTCTCTCTCTCTCTCTCTCTCTGTATTGTTTATTTTTATCTGGATTCAATCATCAGTTTCAGTCGCCCATTTCACCGCGTTCCCTCCCGCCCCCCCCTCCCTCTTCCGTTCCTTCAATGTTGCCCCTCTACCCATTTCCCGCTGCCTGCCCCCGAGCCAATCAGTAATGTATATGTTGTGTTGTGTTGTGTTGCAGGTAAGACGTCCCCACCAAGCCAACCACCTCACTCCTCCTTCACCATCTGACACACCAACCAACCAACCAGCTGAGTCACCACCTGCCTATCCCATCCTGTTTACCTACTGCCTGCCTGCCTGCCTGCCTACCAACCTACCAAGCCTTGCCTACCCCACCCTGCTAACCTACCTTACTCTACCTACCTATTTTCCTTGCCTTTCCCCCTGCCTACCCCACCCTCCCTGTCCCACCCTGCCGTGTCTCATTCCTCCCTCCCTAACTCTCTCCATCTTTCCTCCTTCCTCCACTGCAACACTCCCCTCCTTTCCTTGTTTCAACAGAGGTCACATCTCCTCCTCCTCCTCCTCCTCCTCCTCCTCCTCCTCCTCCCCCCCTCTCCTCTCCCTCTCTCTCTCTGTATCAAAACATGCAACATCTTCTCCCTCCCTCCACCTCTCCCTGCCTCTCCCCACCTCTCCCTGCCTCACCATCACCTGCCTTGCCACTTTCTTTTTTACGATGCAAGATTGGGTTGGCTAAATTGCTTCACGTGACGGGCAACACCAGGAGGGGAGGGGAGGGGAGGGAAGGAGAGGAGAGTGGAGGGTAGGAGAAGGCAGGGCAGGGCAGGGCAGGGCTGGAAGAGAGGAGGAGGAAAGGAGGAGAAGGGGGTCAGGGGAAGGAGGGCGGGGCTGCTAGAGGTGAAGGAAGGCTGGGTACACACACACACACACACACACTATCAGGTATTTGGGCATATGACGTGTTGTTGTGCAATTTGCCTGGTAACTGGATTAATTGCCGCTCGAAATCTCTTCAACAAAAACAAAACAAAATCAACATCAGCAGCGAGAATGTGTGTGTAGATAATTAATTAAGGGGTTTGGTACACAAGAGTCTCATTATTATTTTTAGTTTATTATTGTTAGTATTCTGATGTTGCTGCGTTGCATTCCGATACTCCAAGAAGGATTTTCCATACGTGCATCTTATTATTTCTTTGCTTCATTTGGGTAGATTATGGTCTTACAAGTGACCGCTGAATGGTATATATACAATGTTGTAGTTAATAAAAACACCGTAATCACTTCAGGGGCGTGGTGCAGCGCCTTCAGATGAGATTTCATTAGTCAAGTGTGTGTGTGTGTGTGTGTGTGTGTGTGTGGTGTGTGTGTGTGTGTGTGTGTGTGTGTGTGTGAGTGTGAGTGTGTGTGTGTGTGTGTGTGTGTGTGTGTGTGTGTGTGTGTGTGTGTGTGTGTGTGTGTGTGTGTGTGTTGGTTCGAATCGTGCGTGGCAGGAATACTTTGAGATCTGAATATAAAAAGTTCTGCAATAATGTGAAGCATGAGGAAGGAAGGAGGTTAAGCCCCCAGGAACCACAAACAGCTCACTCTAATGTCCCCACAAAATATGACCACTTTTTTAAAACTTACGACCGACCATGCTTTGTTAAGAGAAACAACATCAAAACGTTTATGTTATGTTGTTGTGGTTTTATTACAGCGAATAAATAGAAAGGAGGCAAATACCAGATATCATTTGTCTCTTTACACTGTTTGTTGTACGTTTAGTAAAGGTTTATAGAGGACAGATAGACTTAAGGGGGTGCGGGAATGGGGGGACAGGCTTGGGGGGTGCGGGAATGGGGGTACAGGCTTGGGGGGTGTGGGAGTAGGGGACAGGCTTGGGGGTCTTTTCGGGGGTGAGGGAGTAGGGGGATAGGCTTGGAGGGGTGTTAGGAGGGTACTGGAATAGGGGACAGGCTTTCTACCCACCCCAAGCCTGTCTTACTATTCCCGCACCCCCCAAACCCTCACCAAGCCAGCCCCCTACTCCTGCACCCCCTTAAGAACACAAAACTTAATAGATTTTAAGGTATACTTTATAAAATTTTAGAATATATTGTGTATGCAGCATCTTCGGCTTCACTAACTTCATCTTAAGTCTATTACAATCAGAATACAATGTTCAATACCGTATGCAATTTGTACGAAGGATTATGACTCGGAGAAATAATGAATACTAATGTTATGAGCTCAACAACTATTTACTGAACTTAATGGAGTGTAAAGCATTGCCTATATTTATGATGATGACTTGGCAGGTGCTACGCTTTTTTGTCTTATTACCATCACTGAGTCTATATACCAGTGTCGAAAGATATATTAAAAAAAAAAAAAAAAAAAAAAAAAAAAAAAAAAAAAAAAAAAAAATCGAGTGAGGTCATATACAGTAGCATATATCGTGGTTCTACACATTGCTACTATACATCTGTCAGTCAGTTCTGGTATCAACAAAAAATCCGACAAGAGAGAGAAGACTGAATGAGCCCCATGCAGATAATCTTTCGTTCGAGGCTGTGAAAACAAATCTTACAGAATATTATTTATATAGGAAGCCATGTTTGAGATTTGTTCTTGGTCATTTTAATTCTGGAGGTAATGATTTGAACTCTCTATGCGTCATACAAAACCTGAGATTCCAACCTCAGTGTGTGTGTGAGCAATTTCCCACTAAACACAAGTAGCGAGGTGGAGTGTAACTGCTCATGTGAGGATGTAACAGAGTGGAGGCATCACAGTGCTTTACATCCCGTTACCAGAGAGAGGGTGAGGGAGAGAGAGAGAGAGAGGGGGAGGAAGTGAGAGAGAAGAGGGGGGAGAGAAAGAGAGAGAGGGGGTGGGTAGGTGGAAAGGAAAGAGGGGGGAAGAGGGATGGTGAGAAAGAAAGATGGAGAGGGTAGAGAGAGACAGACAAGAAAGACACACATGCAGACACAGAAAGAGAGAAAAAGAAAGAACCAGAAAAAGAAAGAGAAAGAAAGAGAAATATAGATAAAGAGAGTGAGAGAAGAGATAGAGAGAGAGAGAAAGAGGCGGACCAGGAAGTTGAGGTGGCCGGGGGGTGGTTCATCAAGGGTCCCACCAAGATCAGCGCCCCGGGGGTACTGCTGTTGTGTCGCCCCAGGTCACACACACACACACACACACATCCTCAAACACAACACACACACACACCCTAACTCACTGGCTTACCCCTCAACCCCCAGGACCCTCTCTCCCTCCCTCCCTCCCTGACTAACCCCTTACCCTCCCAGCCTGGCCCCTTACCCTAGAGGACCCCCAAGCCCTACCTACCCACCTCCCTGCTTGGCCCCGTACCCTCCATGACCCCCTAAGCTATCCTTCCTCACACCTACCTACCTACACGTACCGCCCCCCCCCCCATCCCCTATCCCCAAACACACTCCTTCCCTTCCTATTACCACCAAGTCCTCCTAACTCCTTCCCTCTCACTGTCTCCCTTCATTCTCTCACCTCAGTACCCTCCACGACGACCCCCTTCTTCCCCTCCACACACACACAGTCACACACACAGTCACACACTCACACACACACACACACACACACACACACACACACACACACACACACACACACACACACACACACACACACACACACACACACACACACACACACACACACACACACACACACACACACACACACACACACACACACACACACACACACACACACACATCCTTCCTGCACAGCCTCCCTCCCTCCAGGCTTATACGGTACTATTTCCAAACTTTTCCTCATCTCACGTTGTGTCGATATGTAATGGGTTTGAAAATGTGGTTATATATTACGTGGCATGTTAATTAAGTAAACCAAAGTTCATTGTATCAATATGATTTGCCTAAAGTGAAAATGTTAAAATTACTCGGTCATTTTAATTTAGTGGATTCAACAACGGGTCACTTCAGTTGCACTTAAAAGTAAATCTGGAGCAACCTGTTCCTCTAAACTATTCCAAGCAACAGAACACCAATTCCTTTGTTAAGCGGGAAGTTTGGTGTTGGTAAATCTGGAGCAACTGAATCCTCCAAACTATTCCAAGCAACAGAACACCATTATTTTTGCTCTTCTGGTCCTGTTTCCCAGCAAACTTTGGAGGAATCAAGGCACTCCAATGTTACAAAAAAGAATTACCACCTTAATCTGGTCCTGTTTCCTGATATACTATGGAGGAAGCACGGCACTCTAATAATGGACCAAAAGTTTATTATTACCCCCTCAACACTACTACCGTTATATACGCTACGAAACTAGTGGACATGACATAACGTTGTACTCGAAGTGTGACCAAGTGATGTGACTGTCCTGCTATTGCTGTCACGACTCGGTGAGAAAATAATAATGACATACATTTACACGACAACGATGGCATAAGTGTGAGAGCAAAGCCTGGAGTAATAGTTATGGTTGGTCTTAAGGGACCCTGTGATGCAGTCAGAAAATTGGAGATAAATAAGTCCTTCAAATATTGCCACGAAACACCAACTACATTTAAGGAGCTTGTTTCGTGGCATGGTCAGGAGGAATCAGAAGCCACCAGGTCTCATACACGATCACAGGGTCCTTAATAGGGCCTGTATAAATGAACATAGAGTCTTGATATGCTTGACTGTGTTCCTCCTCGATGGATTAAAATTTGTTCATCTCTTTGACTCTCAGTGTTGCGGAAATCACCAACTTAAGCAAAATGAAGTGAGCGTTTGTTTCTGATCCTGTGTCGTTCTGAACTAGAGGGTAGTGGAAGGAATAGACGAAAGGAAAGAAGGAAGACTAGGGGAAAAGAGAAACAGAGGAAGAAAAGAAAGAGAGGATGAAAAGAAAGAATGAATGGAGGGAGGGAGGGAAGACTGGAGGGAACAGAAAGGGAAGGAGAAAAGAAGAAATGAATGAGAGGAAGAAAAGAAAGAGAGAGGAAAGGAGGGAGAGAAGAAGGAATGAATGGAGAGAGGGAGGGAAATCTGGAGGGAACAGAAAGAGAAGGAGAAAAGAAGAAATGAATGAGAGGAAGAAAAGAGAGAGAGAGAAAAGAAGAAATGAATAGAGAGAGGGAGGGAAGACTGGAGGGAACAGAAAGGGAAGGAGAAAAGAAGAAATGAATGAGAGGGAGGGAGGGAATGAAAAAGGGAGAAGAAAATAAAAGAAATGAATGGGAAGAAGGGAAAGAGTGAGTGAGGCAGGGAAGGAGTAAGGGAGCACTGACTTCCTCCTTCATGCATGCAGGCCGAGGTTGTGTTCTCTGTCTGCTGTTTTAGGGAGGAAAGTCGGTCTGATCAGCTGGCCACACCGGCTATTGTTTACCCCTGTGAGGAACCGTGACGTTGTGAGTACATATGAGCCCCACCAACCACCACTACCACCATTCCAGGGTTACGTGACAAAAAAAAAAAAAAAAAAAAAAAAAAAAAAGCTGCATGGCGTGGCAACATA
>JAWQEG010008117.1:17500-21416 GCA_033782935.1 Petrolisthes cinctipes
GGCCAGACTTTTAACTTGAAGACGCAATACCGAAACATTGTCAATAAAGGCTCTTCCTCGAATGATTTATCCGTACTGTTTTCGTTCTCTCAAGGAATATTACTCATTGCTTGTATATGGGTTCGATTTTCGAGATGAGAGAGAGAAGAACCTGCTCATCTATATCACAGATTTACCTTACCTACAGAATTATTTTATGCACCCATATATTTGAGTCTCTGTTTAGACGATGATAAACTTACTAATGCATCAACACTCGGTCATCAGGTGTGTTGCATTGAATATTAGTGAGTTAGTTGAGTCGTTGCAAGGCTGTGATGCATAACTCCGGCCCGGAAGGAAGAATAGTGTGTGAATTATGATGAAGGAAGATGACAGATTTCGTTAGCTCAGGGTACATGGATTTACTTAAGAAATTCCAAGCTATTCCTCATGTTTCGAAAGGTAGCCAAATTGTGGATATAGATTTTTTTTTTATAACTATGTTTCCGAGCTGTAGATATACACTGTCTCGTCCAGGATCCTACCTACCCGTTATATGAAAATTATTGTATATTGGTATCCTCCACTCTGGCGCAAAAGAAAATATGTATGTATATATGTACAGTATATACGGTAGTCCTTTTTGTCGTAAGAATACCGCGGGGGGAGGAGAAAAAAATAAATGTCTATATTTTTTCCTTTCGGGTTGAGTGGTTCTCCTCCGTCCCCGGTACACTGGTCTGTATTGACACGCTGGTCGTAAAGTAAAGTATCCACCAGGGTAAACACACACGTACGTACGGTGGTGGACGAGGTGCATGAATGGTTGGTCGTTTATTGTCTTCATAGGCTGGCAGGCAAGAAAGTCACTGTGGGATTCGCCTGCCAAGAGCTGAATTCAACCTACTATTTCCTCAGTCACTCATCAGCACAAAACACAGGGTGAATATTTTGTTTTTCTTCAAGTGGATGGTCAACTCGTGTGGAGGGGAAACCTACATACAGTACAGTAAGCGTGCCCTGATGAAAACTAGAGTAGAATCCCCTTAGAGAGAGAATGTAGGAGTATGTAAACAGAAACACACACGTTTTCTACAGATAAATATAGCCCAAACTTCCGCATTCCTGCCTGGCTCGGTACAGATGAAGGATCAAAGGAAATATTGGAAAATGTCCCTTGAATCATGTTGGGGTTCAGTCCTTTTTTCCTTGCTATGTCATACGCGTTGTTGTTGTTATTTGTTTATGTTCCAACACTGGACATACAGTACTCAAGCCCGTTACCGTGGCCCAGGTCAACTTCTACTTACACACACACAGGTCACGACTTCCGACTTATGTTGAAGCATAATAATTATTTGCTGTTGTTATTTTAATGTCCCAACGTCTCAAACATTTCATCAGAGAGTAGACAAACTTACGAAATAATCTTACTTATTATATTTTATAAGGTCACCACAACTGAGAACTGAATAACTGATCGAGGTTTCTAACAATAATAAGAGTTTAGCGTTACACATTAAGCATCACAGTACATTGATTATTATGCAAATAAGTTAACCATGTGGGTGAGCAACTTTCATGCCTGTGTAAGGAAAGATAGCGATAATTGGCAACTTTGTATTATCTCAATCTTCATTTTCTTCCTTATATTAATACTCAATGAAAGTACAACCCACCCAAAGTGATTAGCAGAGCTCCTAGTACCAACATCTATCATCAAATCTCGCTCCACGTGTAGCAATTATTTCTGTACATCCCGGTAAGGCAGCAAAGACTGGATGCCAACCTGAACATAGATATCGTATTTAAGGACCCTGTGATCGTGCATGAAAATTGGAGGCTTCTGTTTCCTTCTGACTATGCCACGAAACAAGCTCCTTCTATATAGTGAGTGTTTCGTGGCAATAATTAAAGTACCCATTTACCTCCAATTTCTTGACTACAATACAGGGTCCCTTAATTAGTATGGTGCACCAGTGGTTCCGTTTGTGTTAAGGGGAGATAGAGTCTCTTTTTGGTGAATTGGACGTCTCTGATTCCTCTAAACTGTACCACGAAACAGAGATCCAATAATTGTATCACTAAGGGCATCTGTTTCCTTGGCATAGTTTGAAGGAATCACAGACCTTTCAATTCACCATCATAAGAATCTCCCATGAACAAGCAATTATAAGTCGTGTTGGCTCATCCTCTGGTTTGATGCTTCGAGTTGGCAAAGAGGAGAAAAGATTTAAGTGATCTGCAAATTATATGTGATAATTATTGGTGGTGTGTTGTAAATATAATGCACTACACGCTTTGGTAAACACGTCACAGCTGTCACTAAAGGTTCACACGGAAGAGATAAGAAATTCTCTCTCTCCCTCAGTAACATCTCTCTTACATGATTAATTTCAGTGGACCCAAATTAGACTTAAACTATCGTGGCAGTATTATTATTGGGCATGTTAGCCAAACTGGAATTGACCCCATCATGACCTTCAGCTTGTGACCCTAATACCATTCATCCATCATCTTACAGAGGTCATTCGGAGATATGATGATGCCACGTAAGGGGGTCATCTTTTGTGGACATATTTGAAGGCTACCGATTCCTCCAAACTATGCCAGGAAGCAGAATCCTCCTGTTTGAGAAAGACTGGGGGATGCATTGTTTTGTAGCAAAGAGTTGTAGATTCCGTTTTGCACACATCAGAGTATTTCCCTTCACCCTAATAATTTCCTCTTACTACGTATTTTTGGTCATGTGTCGTGTATCTGGAATCATACTTAAAAGATCATGAAAGATAAAAAATTAAAAACATATAAATAAACAAATAAAAAGAGAAAAAAAGGGGAGATGATTCAGCAGAGCAAGGAATCATCTCCCAAACACTTGCAGACGTCTGAGTAAAAAAAAAAAAAAAGTTTGCTTTTGTAATGATAAAGTGTAGTTCAGTGAGGGACGGACACTGACCCAACCAAATATCTTCAGTCACTCTCTGATCAACCTCACTTTGGGTGTTTGCATATTTCACCTGCCTGTCCATTTGTTTATTATGCATATGTCAAAGCTGACTAAGAATAGAATGGACCCAGAGTGATGTCCACTGGAGTGTGCCTCGTCACCCAAGGAATCAATGCACACAATATAAACAAACACGGTTGATAATATGAATGACAAACGATACTACTGTTGCTATGAATGACAAACGATAATACTGTTTTCATGAATGACAAACGATACTATTTTTGTTATTAAAATAGATACTTGTAATGTCATTTGTTTGAAAGATATTAACATACTATAACGCCGAGGGATGATAAAGAGTATGACAAATGCCCAAAAATAATGAAATGAATGTTGTTACGTTTTGGTGAGTATAATGACCTGGAGTAAGAATGACAAGCAGCATCGTGTTAGCTCACTACGGTAACGTCACTAGGGAGGGCTGCAGGTTGGAAATTCCTTCATGTCTGATCACTGTAAATTGTGAAGTGATGTGTAGAGAGAAAAAACTGTGTAACATGATAAAAATTATTATAACCTTATCAAACAGCTTCAGCTTTGATCCATACTCCTCTTTCATGCCGACATTGGGGAAATTCTGCGGAGTCAACACAATTATTTCTGGTGACTCAACGCCAAGAAAGAGGAGGAGAAGAAGAAAACTCCAAAGTCAGTGTGTGTGTGTGTGTGTGTGTGTGTGTGTGTGTGTGTGTGTGTGTGTGTGTGTACCGTGGATTATGTGTGTGTGTGTGCATCGTGGATTATGAATGTGTGTCGTGTGTGTATCGTGGATTATGTGTGTGTGTGTGTGTGTGTGTGTATTGCAGATTATGAGTGTGTGTGTGTGTGTGTATCGTGGGTTATGAGTGTGTGTGTGTGTGTGTGTGTGTGTGTGTGTGTGTGTGTGTGTGTGTGTGTGTGTGTGTGTGACCGTGGGAGCTC
>JAWQEG010008118.1:0-32709 GCA_033782935.1 Petrolisthes cinctipes
ACACTTTTCACCACTTTCCACAACACTCTTTACAACATTCTTCACCACAGCACTTTAACAACTCTTTCTACAACACTTTACAACACTGTGTCTCGTCTCGTAATGTTATGTTTTGCACCTTTATAAGTGAATATTTTTTGTTTTTTGTTTTTATCTGAAAGACTGATTAATATAAGAACACTTAAGTAAGTAGAAAAATCACTTTAAAATTTTTCCTATCTATCAAAAAAAAAAAAAAAAATTACACAAAAAAAAAAATATATATATATATATAGAAACATATCTACTGTAATTTTACCCAGTTATCCAATCCCTCTGTAATTTTATCCACTGTAATAACATCCCACTGTCTGTAATCACAAACACAATATAAACACGAAAATAATAAACACCAAAACTGTACTATTTACATATATATATTTTATCTTTTCAATCTGGATAATTTCATTTTTTTTTTTTTTTTTACACCAGAATAATTTATCTCGAAAACACAAGTCCAATATAAACACGAAGGCTTATATATAAAATCTTTCTTTACATTCGGGTTAATTTTTTTTATTTTCAATTTTTTTTTTTTTTTTTGACACCAGAAAAGACACAGCGGAATTATTTATATTCTAGACGGCAAAACTCGGCATATTTCTCTCTCTCTCTCACACTCTCTCTCTCTCTCTCACACACATACATTCCGGGAAGCACTTTAAAGGGGTAATTCACTTTTGTTACATTGGAGTGCCTTGATTCCTCCAAAGTATGCCAGGAAACAGGACCAGATGAACAAAAATAATGGTGTTTTTGTTGCTTGGAATAGTTTGGAGGAATCATTTGCTCCAGATTTAACAACACCCTGTGATCGTGTATGAGACTTGGTGGCTTCTGATTCCTCCTGACTATGCCATGAAACAAGCTCCTTCAATGTAGGTGTGTGTGTGTGTGTGTGTGTTTCGTGGCAATGATTGAAGGACTCACTAACCTCCAATTTTTCGACTACAGCAACGTACATACACACACACACACACACACACACACACACACACACACATACACACTCACACACACACAGGTATTTGAAGTCGTGGGTGTGATAGACATATAATATTTTCTGAGAACACACATACACAAGATGGAAAAAAATTGAAGGATGAAGAGAGGAGGATGAAAGAGGAGGAGGATGAAGGAGGAGGAGGAAGAAAATAGGAGAAGAAAGTAGGAAGGGGAAGAAAGAGTACGAAGAAAGTAGGAGGAAGAAAGAGAGAGTTGGAAGAAAGGAGGAGGAGAAAGAAAGAGTAAGAAAGAAAATAGGAGGATTTAAGTAGGAGGAAGAAAGAAAATAGGTGGAAGAAAATAGGAGGAAAAAAGAGAGAGTAGGAATTAAGTAGGAGGAGGAAGAAAGTAGAGGTGGAAGGAAAGTAGGAGGAGGAAGAAAGGAGCAGGAAGAAATATAGAGGAAAAAGAACAAGAAAGAGTAGGAAGAAAGTAAGAGGAAAAAGAGAGAGTAGGAAGAAAATAGGAGGAAGAAAAAGTAGGAAGGAAGAAAAGAGTAGGAAGAAAGTAAGAGGAAAAAAGAGAGAGTAGGAAGGAAATAGGAGGAATAAAGTAGGAGGAAGAAGTAAGAGGAGAAAGAAGAGTAAGAATCAAAGAGTAGGAATTAGTAGAAGGAGGAAGAAAGTAAGAGAAAAAAGAGAGAGTAGGAAGAAAGTAAGAGAAGAAAGAGTAGGAAGTAGTAGGAGGGACAGAAAGTAGGAGGAAGAAAGAGTAGAAAGAGTAGAAAGTAGCAAGAAAGTAGGAGGAAAAAGAGAGATTAGGTAGAAAGTAAGAGGAAAAAAGAGTAGGAAGATAGTATGAGGTAAATAGAGTAGGAGGAAGAAAGAGTAAGAAAGAGTAGGAAGAAAGAAAGAGTAAGAAAGTAGCAAGAAAGTAGGAGGAATAAAGTACCACGAAGAAAATAGGAGGTAAACAGAGTCCACACACATATATAGATAAAATATTCATACGAGGTCGTGTTGTGATCGACTTTTGTTTCTTGTTTGGTAGTCAAGAATATCCATAGCATAGTATTAACGATAGTATGGGGTGCCAGTACGATGGGGCCCCGTTGTAGTGTATCTATGGAGCCATCGTACCAACACCACTTCATCGTATACACCACGGATGTTCTTGAATGGGGTTACAAGAGAGTGGGAGGGTGTTTAAACAGTGTGTGTGTGTGTGTGTGTGTTTAAGTCTGTGTCTGTGTGTGTGTTTAAGTCTGTGTGTGTGTGTGTTTAAGTCTGTGTCTGTGTGTGTGTGTTTAAATCTGTGTATGTGTGTGTGTGTGTGTTGTGTGTGTTTAAATCTGTGTCTGTGTGTGGTGTTGTTTAAATCTGTATCTGTGTTTGTGTGTGTGTCTCTGTAAGTCTGTGTCAGAGAGAGAGGAGAGAGAGTAGAGAGAGAGAGAGAGAGAGAGAGAGAGAGAGAGAGAGAGAGAGGCCTGGAAGTGATGTCAGTGGCAGGAGGGAGGGGAGCAAAGCAAAATGGAAGGAAGGAAGGAAGGAAGGGAGGGGGGGGGTGAGAAAGAGACCTAGGGGGGAAGTGGGAGTGGGGGGGGTGGGAGAGGAAGAGAGGCATAGGGGGGAGGGGGGGTTGATGGGTGACACTGACAGGAGAGGAGAAAAACATGAAAACTGAAAAAAATAAAATAAAAAAATAAAAATAAAGTAATAATAATAACAATAACAACAACAATAATAATAACAATAATAATAATAACAATAATAATAATAATGTATAGGAAGAACGGCAGGAAGACTGGTGGGGAAAAATCCATGTGTTAGGGAAAAAAATCCATATATTAGCGAAAAAAATCCATATATTAGGGAAAAAATCCATATATTAGGGAAAAAATCCATATATTAGGGAAAAAATTCAGATGAAGGGGAAAATAGAAATGCCAGAAGTGAATGAGAAGCTATATATAAAAACACAAATTATATCTTTAAAGACGCACCGGGTATAAAATTATTTCCGAAAAGCAAAATAATTTAATGCAGTGAAAATGGTACTAAAAGGAGAGAGAGAGAGAGACATATAAGAAAGATGGTGAAGGCCAATTGGTGCAAGATAGAAGCGAATTATTGGCCACACAAATTCACACACACACACATATATATAGAAAAAATGTAAGACTACGTAACTGCAAATTAACTATTATTATTATTATGTTTGTTGTTTTCGAGGATTTACAACATATTGAAAAAAAAAAAATGTAAGACTACGTAACTGCAATACAACATTATTATTATTATCATTATTATTATTATTATTAGGTTTGTTGTTTTGTAATATAAGACTATGTAACTGCAGTGCAACATTATTATTATTATTATTATTATTATTAGTAGTAGTAGTAGTAGTAGTAGTAGTAGTAGTAGTATTAGGCTTGTTGTTGTTTTGGTAATCAGGGAGTCACTTGGTAGACCATTCATTGCAGTACTTCCACAATAATGAATAACCTCTCTTTCTATATAGCCTGTGTCAGAATTCCTGTCGCCAACTGTACAAAATAAATATCCACATTAATCTATATTGAGTGTGTTATGGTGTTAGACTGAAATACACGTGGGCAAGTAAGATTGATTGATAGATTGATTGATATTAGGCGAGGCAACAGCGAGGTCATATGGCGGCCGGGGAGATGATGATTGAGAGATGCGACAGTTAAGCACATGGGTCAGTAAGATTGATTGATAGATTGATTGATATTAGGCGAGGCAACAGCGAGGTCATATGAAGCCCGAGGAAGATAACGAAATCGAGACAACCAACATCATCTACAGTATGCAAGAACATCCGTGGTATTGACGATGGTTGGTGTGGTACGATGGCTCTGTAGACACAATACACAAACCATCGTACCGGCAACACCACACCAACATCGTATACACCACCAATGTTCTTGAATATGGTGAGGGGAATCGTAAATGGTTTGGTTATGGGGTTAAGTTTTATGTTGGTAAATCTGGAGCAACCAAATCCTCCAAACTATTCCAAGCAACACAACACTATTATTTTTGCTCTTCTAGTCCTGTTTCCTAGCATACTTTGGAGGAATCATGGCACTGCAGTGTACCAAAAAAGAATTACCACCTTAATTAAGTTAAAGGGAGATTCTTTCGTTGGTGAATTGGAAGGACCCTAATTCCTCCAAACTATGCCACGAAACAACAGATCCCCTATTTACCTATTACTACCATTCAGGGCATCTGTTTCGTGGCATAGTTTGGAGGAATCAAAGACCTTCCAATTCACCAACAAGAGAATCTCCCTTTAATTATTGTTTTGTTTTTTTTCTTCATTGATTTAAGAGAAGTGGAAGTCGGGAGAGATGTAATAAGCGTTTTGGAACTTAAGGTGGTAATTCTTTCTTGGTACACTGCAGTGCCATGATTCCTCCAAAGTATGCTAGGAAACAGGACCAGAAGAGCAAAAATAATAGTGTTCTGTTGCTTGGAATAGTTTGGGGGATTCGGTTGCTCCAGATTTACCAACACAAACTTCCCCCTTAATTAATAGCAAAACTTTGAACTGAACACTTGACACATTAAGATAAGGGACCCTGTGATGTAGTCAGAAAATTGGAGGTAAATGAGTCCTTCAAATATTCCCACGAAACACACACACACACACACCTATATGGAAGGAGCTTGTTTGTTTCGTGGCATAGTCAGGAGGAATCAGAAGCCTCCAGGGTTGATTGATTGATTGATTGATATTATGGGTGCCGCAACAGCGAGGTCATATAGCGCCAGAAGAAGGTGATGGAGAGGTTAGACAGCAAGCAGGAAGGAAATTGAAAGAAAAGGACAGTTGAAGAGTCGAAAGGGAGGGATGGCGAGGTCCGAAGGGGCGACAAAACTCTTAAAGTATTGCCCATATCATTACCACGCGATCACAGGTTTCTTAATTAAGGGAGAAGTATATAGGTGAGAAGCAAATGACACCACTAAGTATCATTATATTATCTTAGGAAGTACAGCTGGCCACAGGAATTCTGACACAGGCTATATGGAAAGAGAGGTCATTAATTATTGTTGAAGTACTGCAATGAATGGTCTACCAAGTGACTCCCTAATTACCAACACAACAAACCTAATAATAATAATAATAATAATAATAATAATAATAATAATAAAGTTGCACTGCATTTACATAGTCTTATATTACAAAACAACAAACCTGATGATAATAATAATAATAATAATAATAATATTGTATTGCAGTTACGTAGTCTTACATAATTTTCTATATGTTGTAAACCCTCGAAATCAATAATAATAATAATAATAATAATAATAATAATAATAATAATGTAGTATTGCAGCTACTTAGTGTTACATCTTCTATATGTTGTGAAACCTTGAAAACAACAGCGTGTGTGTGTGTGTGTGTGTGTACGAATTCTTGTGACCTAATAAAATAGTACACGAGATTGAGATTTACGGGGGTCTGAATGTATCCATCCACTTTCAGAACATAACATCAATATTTCCACACGACTGTAGCACTGAAGTTTGGGGTATGTGTGTGTCTGTGTGGATGTGTATGCAAGAAGGGGGACTAGTGTTGTTGTTGTTGTAGGTGTTGGTGTTGTTGTTGTTGGTGTTGTTATTGTTGTTGCTAGTGTTGTTGTTGTTGTTGGTGGTGGTGTTGTTGTTGTTGTTAGTGTTGTTGGTGTTGTTGTTGTTGTTAGTGTTGTTGTTGTTGTTGTTGTTAGTGTTGTTGGTGCTGACCTCTTAGGCAATTCAAGGACACAGAATGAGGAATGCATTAGGTGTTGTAGGATGTATGTTTGCACTATTACATAAACAGTTTTAATTACACACGACTGAAGCAATGCATAATGAACGGTGGTATTGGATTCTTTTTGGGGGTGAATGGGAAGGTCTCTGATTCCTCCAAACTATGCCACCAAAAAGATCCCTCGTTAGAGTAACATTATAGGTAGTGTATTTCGTGGCATAGTTTTTTTTTTTTTTTTTTTTTTTTGGGGGGGGGGAGGAATCAGAGGCCTTCCAATTCACCGACAAGAGACTCTCCCCTTAACTCCTTAATTAAGTATTTCACGAACTTATAGGATTAGTTATGATCGCTTCGGCACACCGGGAGTCGAACTGGGGAGGCTAACAGCGAGGAGAGGAGAGACGTGAGAGTCTATATAAACAGGTGTCAGGGCGAAAGAGATACGCAAACACACACACGTGGTCTTGGCGGGAGAGGGGAAGAGCAGCGTCCCTCCCTCACCGATGCTCCAGTGCGACTGAGCCTTTAGTTTAGCAGCTTGAGCATCGACGCCACAACAACACACACACACACACACACACAACCAACCAAGCTGAATGGAGGAGAGCTAGTGTGCAGGGTAAAGCGGGCTATAGAGAGGGGAATGAGGAAGGAATGGAGATGAGTGTGCAGAGAAGGAAGGAAGGCTGCAGTGAGATGAGGAAGAGAGAGAGAGAGAGAGAGAGAGGGCTAGGAGGGGAATGAGGAAGGAATGGAGGAGTGTGTGCCAGGTAAATGAGGAAGGAGAAAGTGTAGGATAAATGAAGAAGGAGAAAGTGTAGGATAAAATTAATGAGGAAGGAGAAAATGTAGGGTAAATGAGGAAGGAGAAATTGTAGGATAAATGAGGAATGAGAAAGTGTAGGATAAAATTAATGAGGAAGGGGAAAGTGTAGGGTAAATGAGGAAGGAGAAAGTGTAGGGTAAATGAAGGGATATGAAGGAAGGAATGGAGGGATAAAGTGGGGAAATTATATGATTGATTTATATGAGGCGACGCAACAGCGAGGTCATATGGCGCCCGAGGAAGACTGTGATTGAGAGATGGGACAGTAAGCACTCGCAATCCAAAATATGTATCCAGACTTGACACATAAAGATAAGGGACCCCTGTGATGTAGTCAGAAAATTGGAGGTAAATGAGTCCTTCAAATATTCCCACGAAACACACACACACACACACACACACACACACACACACCTATATGGAAGGAGCTTATTTGTTTTGTGGAATAACCTGACCGAGTATTTACCGAGCTCAAGTAAATATGAAACAGGATAAGCGTGTAATTGATTCACTATAAAAAAAAAAAAAAAATAAATAAAAAAAGTCCTTACGCTTCAAGGAGTTCATTCTGGGTTGGGCAGAAGTTGGAATATCCTCTGATTGCAACGTTGCCAATTTGATTACCATATATCGGATGGTGGTGAGGTTGGAAATGAGTCAGTAACCCAGTATGACCTTGGTGTGGCAACATGGGTAAAGATAAAAGATAAATTCATATTTTACAATATACAAAATATAAAAAGAAAACAATTTCAAATAGCACATAGCTGGAAAATACGAGAGAGAGAGAGAGAGAGAGAGAGAGAGAGAGAGAGAGAGAGAGAGAGAGAGAGAGAGAGAGAGAGAGAGAGAGAGAGAGAGAGTGAGAGAGAGAGATATTCATGTACTAAGGTTGATTTGGCAAGATGTCAAATTATTCGAAACTTCAACAAGACCTGGATACAAATTTTGGATTGCGAGTTTACTACCCAAGTAATCAATTTTTTTTTTTTTTTTTTATCATTACTGCATGTGGCTTAATTAATGCGAGAGATTACGAGCTGTAAATGCTAATGTTTATGTCACCTAATGTATAATTATAAAATGCCATTAAAAGTTTGGATTGTTATCACCTAATGAAAGGGTGATTACCAACCCCCACGGGAATAATTAGGTCAAACCCAAACGAGGTCAAATCCAAACTACTATCACAGGTCAAACGTATACTACTATAACAGGTCATACCCAAACTACTATCACAGGTCAAACCCAAACTACTATCACAGGTCAAACCCAAACTACTATCACAGGTCAAACCCAAACTACTATCACAGGTCAAACCCAAACGAGGTCAAACCCAAACTACTATAACAGGTCAAACCCAAACTACTATCACAGGTCAAACCCAAACTACTATAACAGGTCAAATCCAAACTACTATAACAAGTCAAACCCAAACTACTATAACAGGTCAAATCCAAACTACTATCACAGGTCAAACCTAAACTACTATCACAGGTCAAACCCAAACGAGGTCAAACCCAAACTACTATCACAGGTCAAACCTAAACTACTATCACAGGTCAAACCCAAAATACTATCACAGGTCAAACCCAAACGAGGTTAAACCCAAACTAGGTCAAACTGAAATAAGGTCAAATGGCTCGGTAATAACCAATTTCTAGACACGACTTTTGTTCTTAGCTGTTCACGACTTTTGTTCTTCACTGTTCACGCATGACACTCTTTTTATTTTTTAAGTTCTTTATTTACCTTTAGTACAAGCCCCAACCAACACTCTGGGGAACGTTGCCGCTAAAGACCATGAAGTTATTTGACACATGGTGGGAAATTAATAGGAGTAAAATATATGTAAACAATCGTAGTAATATCATGAAAGAAAACAAAGAGAACAATAATAATAATAATAGTAATAATAATAGTAATAATAATAATAATAATAATAATAATAATAATAATTATAACAATATGATAAAAATATGAAATAATAATAATAATAATAATAACAATATGATAAAAATATGAAATAGTAATAATAATAACAATATGATAAAAATATGAAATAATAATAATAATAATAATAATAAACACATTGTACAGAGGGCAGGGAAAAGATCCACCCACTCATACAGACACACACAGACATACATATACACACATACACACACAAATACACACATACAGACACACACAGACATACATATACGCACATACACAGACATACATACACGCACAAATACACACAAAAACACACACACACATATACGCACATACACACACAAATACACACACATACACATGCATGTACACACACAAACACACACACATACATACACACACATACACACAAAAACACACACACATACATACACGCACAAATACACACAAAATCACACAAACACACACACACACACAGACATCACATACATATAAGAAAACTAGTGATAGTGATAATATTGCAAAAAAAAAAAAAAAAAAAAAAAAAAAAAAAAGTGATATAATAAATTCAGTAAATATATCACAGTCCCCGGTACTAAAGAGAAAGAGTGTGATAGAAAATGTGGTGAGGACAAACTGTGAGAGAATTCCAGGAAGGGAGAGAATTCCAGGAAGATAGAGTTTTTCAGGAAGAGAGAGATAAATAAATGACTTCAACACACACACACACACACACACACACACATACAACGCATTTTGGGATGTGACAAGGACATGAATGAGGATGAAAAATGACGACGAGGGTTGAAATGAATGAAAAGCGTGAAGAAAGAGATGAAAGGAGGGAAGGAGAAGAAAGAGAGGAAAGGAATGGAAAGAAAAGAAAACGAAAGAGAGGAAAGAAAAGAAGACGAAAGAGAGGAAATGAAGGAAACTAAAAGAGAGGAACGGAAAGAAGAGAAAAGAGAGGAAAGAGGAAAGGAGAGAAGCGAAAAGCGAGGAAAGGAGAGGAAAGAAAAGAAAAGAGATGAAAGGAAAGAAGACAAAAGAGATGAAAGGAAAGAAACGTAAAGAGAGTAAAGGAGAGAAGACGAAAGAGATGAAAGGAAAGAAGACAAAAGAGAGAAAAGGAAAGAAGAGAAAAGAGATGAAAGGAAAGAAGAGAAAAGGAGATAAGACGAAAGAGAGGAATGGAAAGAAGCGAAAAGAGAGGAAAGGAGGCACTTGGTAGACCATTCACTGCAGTACTTCCACAATAATGAATGACCTCTCTTTCCATAATGAATGACCTCCCTTTCCATATAGTCTGTGTAAGAATTCCTTTGACCAAATCGTACTTGCAAGAGAAGGAAAGAGAATATAATAATACTAGGAAATACTAGGAAATTAATAAAGGAGGAGGAGAAGACGAGGAAAAGAGACGAGAGGAGAAAACTAGGAAAACAATATGATGAAAACACTAAGAAAAAATATAAAATAAATAAAGGTATAATAACACGCAAAAAAATAAGGAAAACAAGAAAATTACAAACATAAAAAATATCCAAAATAAGAAAATGACAAACAAGAAAATGACAAACATGAAAATTACAAACAAAAAATGACCAAGAAAATAATGAACACAAGAAAAAATGCAAAAAAAAAAATTACAAAAAAGAAAATAATGAAAAAAAGAAAAAAATAATAATAATAAAAATGAATTGGTCAACTTAAAGTGAGAGAATGAGTTTTCTTAGAAGTGTAATAGCAAGGATGGTGAGAGTATACAAGGAGAGTGAAGGAGAGTGAAGGAGGAGGAGGAGGGAGAAGGAGGAGGAGAAGGGGGGGGTGGAAGGAGGAGGAGAAGGGGGGGGTGTGGAAGGGGAGGAGGGGGAAGAAAAATGGAAGGGGGTGGGGGAAGGAGAATGGAAGAGGTGAGAAAAAGGGGGAGGAGAATTGAAGGGGTAAGGGGAGGGGGTGGAAGAGGGGAAAGGAGAATGGAGAGGGGGAAGGGGGAAGAGGGGGATGGAGAATGGAAGGGGGAGGAAGAAGAAAGAGGAAGAAAAAAGAGGATGAAGAATGGAGGTAGAGATAAAGAATGAGGAGAGAGAAAAGGCAGACTGTACGATTAACTAATTGATTAATATTAGGCGCCGCAACAGCCAGGTCATATTGCGCCCGAGGAAGAAGGTGGTTGAGAGGTGGGACAGTAAGTACAAGAGGTAAAAGATAGAAAAAAGGGATAGTTGGAGAAGTGAAAGCCCCTTTTAGTCGCCTTTCAGAGAGAGAGAGAGAGAGAGAGAGAGAGAGAGAGGGGGGGGGGATAGGTAGAGGAAGAGTGAGGATAGAGAGAGACAGAGAAGGAGAGGGAGAGTTACAAGGAGTTACAAGGAAAAGAAGTACCCTAGGGGACCTTACGATCCATACAAAGAGGGTACCTGTGGGTTTAGTTGCGCAAGTAGGCGACCGTCCTCGAATGTGTCATGTGAAACCATCAAGGAACACTCGCACAACGGCTTAAACACCTAGACGTTGATTTAAGACTTTGTCTAATCTGGACTTGAACTGATCCACAGAGTTGCTGTTGACTACATCAGCAGGAAGCGCGTTCCAGGTACCGCAGATGCTGTATGTAAAGAATTTACCACACAGATCACGGTTGTATCGCTTCAGTTCAAGTTTGTAGCCATGATTCCTGGTTGTGCCCTCACTGAGTTGGAAAATGTCCCTGTAGTCTACATTGTCAAAGCCTCGTAGTATTTTAAACACTTCGATAAGCTGACCACGCAGTCTCCGCGTTTCCAAAGAGAACAGGTCGAGTTCTACCAACCGATCTTTATAGCTCTTGTGTCTAAGAGAGGGTATAAGTTTGGTTGCCCTGGCTTGCACTATCTCCTTGTTCAGGTATCCAAACTGTCGCTTTATGTACCCTAACATCCTTTGGGCTTTCTTCTCAGCCTCAATACACTGCTTTGAGAACTTGAGGTCGCTGGTGATAGTTACACCCAAGTCTTTCTCAGTATCAGTGCTTACGAGAGCATTGCCCTTATACTCTGTTCGGGGGTTTCTGTGGCCTATATGCATAACTTTGCATTTGTTCACGTTAAATGGTATTTGCCACATGTCAGACCACTCCCCGATCTTCCTAAGATCTTCTTGTAAGCGGGTAGTATTTCCTTCTTTCGCGACATTCATACCAAGCTTAGTATCATCGGCGAATTTGGAAATCTTGGCAACCATGTCACCATCCATGTCATTAACATAGATGATAAACAGTAGTGGTCCCAGAACAGAACCTTGGGGAACACCGCTAGTAACGGGCACCCACTCTGAAGCCTGTCCATTCACTACCACCCGCTGCCGTCTGTCACTTAGCCAGTTCTCTATCCAATTTGCCACATTTCCGTCTATGCCCAGTGCACGCACTTTCCGAAGGTGGGGTACCTTATCAAAGGCTTTCTGAAAGTCTAAGTAGACAACATCGACCGCTTTATCCCGATCATGCTCACTGAAAACAAAGTGGAAGAATTCCACCAGATTTGTGAGGCATGACCGGTGCTGCCGGAACCCATGCTGGGAACCCCTCAGTAGCAAATTTGATTCTAAGTGTGCCGTTATTTTGTCCACCATGATGCTCTCCATGAGTTTACAGACTATCGAGGTTAAACTGATGGGTCTGTAGTCTGACGGTTGGCTAGCATCTCCCTTCTTGAAGATAGGAGTCACCTCTGCCTCACGCCAGTCTCTAGGAACACATCCAGTCTGGATTACCCTGTTGAAGACCATGCACAGGTGCCGTGATACTTCACCATGCACTTCTTTCAACACTCTAGGTAAGAACCCATCTGGACCGAGGGACTTGTTTGCTTTTAATTCGATTATTTTTCTCTCGATTTCTTCTTGGGTGAAGACCATTGACTCCAACTTCTCACTGAAGGAGTCCAAAGGTTCGTGAATGGGACCACTCTCCTCAGAGAACACTGAAGAGAAGTACTCATTTAAGAGGTTAGCATTTTCTGCATCAGAGTGCATCAATGCTCCATCCTCATTCACCAAGGGACCGATCCTGCGTCGGATTGGTTTACGGCCATTCACATAACTGAAAAACTCCTTGGGGTTCTCTTTGCAGAGTCTAGCCACACGGACCTCCTATATTCAGTCTTCTATGACCGTCAAAGTCCCCATATGTCTTCGCTCGACGATACGCAGTTCTCCTCTCCCTTAGTAGGTTACGGATTTCCAGATTAAACCACTTCGGTTGAATGAACTTCTGACCTGTTCCCTTCAGAGGAATAAAGTGCAACTGAAGTTCCATGAAGGAAGACAAGAATGACCTCCACAGATCATCAGCACTCTCTCCCTCCTCTAGTTCCATTTCAGCAACGCCTTCACGAAGACCTGCAAAGTTCGCTCTCCCCATGTCTAATTTTCTATGCACCAGGGTCACGGTCTCCATATTAGGGACCTTAACTGAAAATCTTATATGCTTGTGGTCGCTTCCGCCTATTTCTTCGTTTACAGAGAGGTCTTGAATGATGTCATCCTCGGAGGTGAGGACCAAGTCGAGTATGTTAGCACCCCTTGTTGGCTCCCTTACCCATTGAGTGAGGAATTCTTCATTTACAAACTCCAAGAGTGGTGTGTTCTCGGCAGAGGGCTCTCTGGTTTCCCAGTCAACATGTGTGTTGAAGTCCCCCATAAGGATGCACACCCTGCCGTCCACTAGTTCACCCAGCAACTGGTATAGGTCCCTGTCCATCTCATTGAGTTGTCCAGGGGATCTATAAAGCAGCAGGGTTCTGTATTTTGCAGTGCCTATTTCTAGGTCAACTCCAAGGAGCTCGTGGTTCGATGTGATGTTGCAGGTCATCGATTTGATAGAGTTCTTTACATACAACAGCACACCACCACCCCCTCTGTCCTCTCTATCTTTGAGGAAGAGTTGGTAGCCTGGAATCACGAATTCCCCTTCAAGATCTCTTTCTGAGGTTCTCAACCATGACTCCGTTATGGCCACCATCTCGGGTTCCTCTGTCGCAACGAGGGCCCGCAGTTCCAAAAACTTGTTTCGGATGGACCTGGCGTTGAACAATAGAACCTTCAGGGAACCCCCAACTGCAGGGCTCCCTATACTCTTCCGTTTCCCGGTTTGGTCATTGTCTTGGTAGTGCTGGGGATATCCTTCTTCAGGATCTCAGCGAATGTCTTCTCTGGGGTCACTCTAGCATAGCGACGAGGGCTCTCCTCCACGCTCTGTCGAGTGCTCCTGAGACATCGTCGGACGACGTCTTCCATTAATTTGGAAAGCACTTCTTTCCCCTTTAGTGAGAGATGTGTGCCATCCCTCTGGTAGAGGTCGTCTCTACCAAAGAGTGAGGTGTAGGGGTCCACAAAGAACACCCCCTCGGCAGTACACAAATCAGCCAGGCACTGATTTACTGCAATGTTCTTTGACAGAGCAGTCCCTGAAGGGCCTCTCCTTAGGAGCATGCCAACAACTACCCTTCTGCGGGTTTTTAACCCACAGTCGTCTACTGCACCGAGCACATCTGAGAGGACTCCGGTCATGCCTACTCTACCATTTCTCAGGTAGATGTCATTACCACTCACCATGAGTGCAATGACAGCAGATCTGGACGTTTGGATCCTCTCAGCTTCCTTTCGGAGGTCAGCATTGCCACAACCTGGCAAACAATTCACCTTCACAGAAGTGTGAAGGCGATCAGCCATTAGGGGTTGCAGCCCTCGTGCCTGGGAATCACCTACAATGTGTATATCCACAGGCCTCTCCTTGGTAGGAGCACGAGATGCCTTGTGAGGAACCCGAGAGTGTTTTGAATTCCTGCCGGGATCGTCACTTCCTCCAGGTTGCTTCTTCTTCGTCTTCTTTTCCTTCTTCATTTTCTTTTCCTTATTTGATTCCTCACTTGCCTCTAATCCCTCCTCAAATGTCTTCTTGGGTTTTTCTCCCTTCTCCATATTCCCCTCCTCTTTTCCATCACACTTTTTTGCAGTCTCTTTTCCATTTCGCTTTTCTGCAGTCTCTTTTCCCTCTTCATTGTTGTTATTCTTCTTCTTGTTCTTTACCGCCGTGGTGGAGCTCTCCGGTGAAGAAGCTCCTTGGACTGCCTTGTCTCTCACATGGCAGTCACACCTCTGTGAGTCCATTCGGAGAACTTCCTCCTTTAGGGAGTTGTTCTCCTTCGTGAGCAGTGAGATGTGCTTCATCAACCTCTCCTCGAGAGAGAGAGGGGGGGGGGGGATAGGTAGAGGAAGAGTGAGGATAGAGAGAGAGAGAGAGAGAAGGAGAGGGAGAGAGAGGGGGGGGGGATACAACCCAAGCCGTGTAACTTTTTCAAGAAGGAACAAAGACTTGGAAGTGAAAAAATAAATTTGTGCGTCATGCCCCAGCTCTCTCTCTCTCTCTCTCTCTCTCTCTCTCTCTCTCTCTCTCTCTCATATAGATATACCACTATCTTCTTTTCTATCTATCTCTATTTATTTATCTATCGCTCTCTCATATACAAACTCTCTCTCTCTCTCATACATAAATCACTATCTCTCTCTCTCTCTCTCTCATACATAAATCACTATCTTCATTTCTATCTCTCTCTCTCTCTCTCTCTCTCTCTCTCTCTCTCTCCTTCCTGTTCTCTAACTCTGCTAATCTTTTCCTTCTTTACATAATATCCTCTTCACCTCAATATTCACCATCACACTTTATTCTCCTATTCCCTTCCTATAAGCCTTCACAAATATTAATACTCTTTTCCCCTCCAATTATTATTATTATTATTATTATTACCATTATTGTTATTATTATTATTATTATTATTATTATTACCATTATTATTATTATTATCTTGTTTCCTCCTCTCCCTCCTCTTTCTTCTTCCTCCTTCCCTTTCCTCCCTTCCTTTTTTCTTCTTCCTTTCTTTTCCTTCCTCCTTCTTTTCCTCCCTTATTTCTTCCTCCTTGTTTTCCCTCCCTACCTCTTCCTCTCTCTTCCTTCCTCCTCTCATCACCCACCCTCCCTACCTCTTCCTCCCCCCCTCCCTCCCTACCTCTTCCTCTTCCTCCTTCCCCCCCTCCCTCCCTACCTCTTCCTCTCCCTCCTTCCTTCCTTTCTTCCTCCCCCCCTCCCTCCCTCCCTACCTCTCTCTCTCCCTTCCTTCCTTCCTTCCACCTCTCATCACCCACCTCCTTACCTCCATGCATTAAACCTATCTCCTTATCTCTTTATACCAGCCTGCCTTTCAAACTAAATCCCTACACCTCTCCTTCTATATCTCTCCTCCCACTCCCTCACTCCCTCCCTAAGACACTCCCTCCCTCCCGCCCGCCCTAAGACACTCCCTCACTCTCTCCCTCCCTCCTTAAGACACTCACTCCCTCCCTCACCCCCTCCCTAAGACACTCCCTCCCTCACCCTCTCCTCCTTAAGACACTCACTCTCTCCCTCACCCCCTCCCTCTCTAAGATACTCCTTCCCTCCCTCCCTCCCTAAGACACTCCCTCCCTCAATCCCTCCACCATTTCCCCATTACCCATGTCTTCTCCCCTCTCCCTCCCCTCCCTGATCCCCCTCCCCTTCCCCTGTCCCCCTCCCTCCCCTCCCTGATCCCCCTCCCCTCCCTGATCCCCCTCCCCCACTTACCCATTGCCTCTCCCTCCTTCCCCTGCCCCCATCCCCCCCTCCATGACCCCCCCCCTTCCCCAGCCCCCTCCCCCCCCTCCCTGACCCTTTCCCCCTTACCCCCCCCATCTTTTTCCACTCTAGTTGTCATGAAGCAAAATTATTCAAGTATTCTTTTCACACAGTCCCCCCCCACCCCCCCCCCCACACCCCTCACCAGCTCACTTCCTCCCCCCCCCCCAAACACACACTCTGTTCTCTCCACCTCTCTTTCTCTCTCTTTCTCATTTTCCCCCTAAACCCCTCCCCTCTCCTCCTCCCCCCCCCAACTCCCTCTCCACATTCCCCCCTAAACCCCCCCCCCTTCCTTCTTAGCACCTCCCTCCCCCCCCCCCAACTCCCTCCTCGCTCTTAACGATTTACTCTTCCCCCCACCCCCCACAATCTACTCTCTCAGTCCCCCCTGTTTCTTCACCCCCCCCCCCTCCATTCCAGAAGACCCCCCCCCCCTTTCTCTATTCGCACCCCACATTCATATACAATCATTTCTCTCTCTCTATTTCTCTCTCTATCTATCTATCTATCTATCTATCTATCTATCTATCTATCTATCATTCTATCTATCTATCTATCTATCTATCTATCTATCTATCTATCTATCTATCTCTCTCTCTCTCTCTCTCTCTCTCTCTCTCTCAAAATTCAACCATTAACCAGATTCTCCACCCCCCTCCTCCTCCTCCTCATTCCCCCCCCCCTCCTCCTCATTCCCCCCCCTCATCCTCATTCCCCCCCCCACCTCCTCCTCAACCCCCCCCCCTCCATATCATTATACTTTTTTCTAAACTAAAATCTTAAAAAAATTTTAAAAAAATCTTAAAAAAAAAGTCTTATAATTTTATTTCTTTAAAATATTTTCTTAAAAATTGCTTTCTTTAAAAAAAATTATCCTTCCCTCCTCCCATCCTGTTAATCAGTCAGTCAGTCAGTCAGTCAGTCAGTCAGTCAGTCAGTCAGCCCTCCATCTATCCCCCCAGTCAGTCAGTCAGTCAGTCAGTCAACCCTCCATCTATCAACTCAGTCAGTCAGTCAGTCAGGCCTCCATCTATCAACTTAGTCAGTCAGTCAGTCAGTCAGTCATCTATCCATCCCCTCAGTCAGTCAGTCAGTCAGTGAGTCGTTAAGGTGGACACTATCTATATCTGTGATGCAATCGGGTCAGGAAAGGGAAGACTATATATATATATATTTTTTTTTTCTGCACGGTTAAATTCCTATGTTGTGTGTGTGTGTGTGTGTGTGTGTGTGTGTGTGTGTGTGTTTAAGAGTGTATGTGTGTGTGTAAGAGTGAGTGTATGTGTGTTTAAGAGTGAGTGTATGTGTATGTTTAAGAGTGTATGTGTGTGTGTGTGTGTAAGAGTGAGTGTATGTGTGTGTGTAAGAGTGAGTGTATGTGTGTGTTTAAGAGTGTATGTGTGTGTGTGTTTTTTTAAGAGTGAGTGAGTGTATGTGTGTGTTTAAGTGTGAGTGTATGTGTGTGTTTAAGAATGAGTGTATGTGTGTGTGTTTAAGAGTGAGTGTGTGTGTTCAAGAGTGTGTGTGTGTTTTTTTAAGAGTGAGTGAGGGTATGTGTGTGTTTAAGAGTGAGTGTATGTATGTGTTTAAGAGTGTATGTGTGTGTAAGAGTGTATGTGTGTGTAAGAGTGAGTGTGTGTGTGTTAAAGAGTGAGTGTATGTATGTGTTTAAGAGTGAGTGTATGTGTGTGTAAGAGTGAGTGTATGTGCGTGTTAAAGAGTGAGTGTATGTGTGTGTGTGTTAAAGAGTGTATGTGTGTGTGTTTAAGAGTGTATGTGTGTGTGTTTAAGAGTGTATGTGTGTATGTTTAAGTGTGTGTGTATGTGTGTGTGTGTGTGTGTGTACGAAGCGTCACGGTAACCATGGCAACGGAACATGTCCACTCGTTGCATGCAATTGGGGCAAGAAAGATGCAACACACACACACACACACACACAAACATTGCAGAATTTCAGGGTCAGCAGAATCTGGATGTAACTGACTTTATGTATGTACAGTCACGTGCACTAATAAGTATTGCAGGACACACACACACACACACACACACACACACACACACACACACACACACACACACACACACAGGCAATCTATACCTATCTATCAATCAATCTATATATTACATACATACATATATACATACATACCACACAAATACACACACACAGTCAATCTATATATTACATACATACATATATACATACATACATACAAACATACAATTTCCAACAATCACGAGCACTAATAAATATTCAGGTGTGCTTGGAATACCTACCTATATAGAGACAGTAAATAAATGCACAAATATAAGATCTCCATTGGAATTACTTCGTTGGTGAATTGGTGGTGGACTGTTCAAAGCTTCAACCACCAAAGATCTTTTTACTTATTACTTCTCGTGACTGTACACAAAAGGGATACTGAAAAAATTGCTCTTGTGTGTGTGTGTGTGGAGACTGAAATATAAAATGTGTGTGTGTGTGTGTGTATGTGTGTGTGGAGACTGAAATATAAATGTGTGTGTGTGTGTGTGTGTGTGTGTGTGTGTGTGTGTGTGTGGAGACTGAAATATATATGTGTGTGTGTGTGTGTATGTGTGGAGACTGAAATATAAATGTGTGTGTGTGTGTATTGTTACGGTGTGACATCTTCACTACATCTTCACTACCATACAGGGAAGGATTAGGTCACATCGCCCTTTATGTCTAGTAGAGATAAGTGTGAACATCTTCACTACTAAATAGAAGATGATTACAATGTGACATATCTTCACTACCCGGATTATGTCACATGGTCATTGTATTTTGGTATAGAAGAGTGTGTTGACATCTTCACTACTAGGTAGAAGATGTCACTACTTTATTTTGTTATATTCTAGGATACCTATAAAATGGTATATAGAGTTCTAGGGTGCCTACAAAATGTTATATAGAGTTTAAGGGGACATTGTAAAAGCGTGAGACAGAGATCCAGGCTTTTGAGAAAAAGATAAAATAAAGCTTTGAAGCTTTAAAAGTGTTTAAGTTTGCTCTTCCTTTTGTTTGTAATTAATCTGATTGCGTGCTTCAGTCGGCCCGGGACTGGGGACGTAACAGAATTGGGGGCCTGACCGGGATTCTTGAGAAAAGATTGAAAATTTCTTGAGAAGATTTTGAGAGGAGTTGAAGAGATTCTCGATTTGAAGATTTATCGAGAAAGAGTCATGGATTATGCAAGAAAAGTAGCGCAGGAAATCCATAGTGAAGTAATGGAAAAGTGGCACCAGAAAGGTGTACTAACGAAAGGTATGGAGTACGAGCAGGAAATGAAGCTCCTGCGGCTCGTCCTGAAGAAAGAAAAGGAGGAGACAGCTCAATTGGAGCTTGAGTTAAAAGAGCTGGAGGCCAGAAATAGAGGCCCAGCTGAAAATAAAAGGAACTTCCTTGTGTCGAAGGCAAAAGAAGCTGAGGAAGAAACTGCTGAAAACATTGATGAAGAAACTGTTGAAAACAACGCTGAGGAAGAAACCACTGAGAACAATGTGGAAGAAATAAGTGAAGAAGAATTAGGAGAATACGATGTGGAAGAAAAGTGTGAGGAAGACAGCGATAACAAGGAAGAAAGCTCCTTGGAAGACGACTCCATGGAAAGTGAAGCTGAAAGTAGTGTTGAGGGCGAGGAACAAGCCGAAGAAATACAGGCAGAGCAGAGCGAATGTAAAATTGAGGGAGAAAGTGATGCTGAGGAGGATGATCCCTTAGAAGAGGAGTTGGAAAAGGAGGAGAAGGAGGAGGAGAGCAATGAAAAGGAGGAAGAAGGCCACCAGGACAACGGCGAGGAAAAGAAAAAGAACTCTAAGAAACCAGTTCACAAGAAGACAAGAAAATCAGCTCATCACGTGTCAAGGAGCGCCAACAAAGCCATAGACATAAACGTTGAGCCCGAAATCGAAGAACAGCTAGGCAAACTAAACCACCAGATGGTTGTGCTTCACCACAAGTTATGGAAAACTGAACCCAAAACAATGAGCAACCCCCAATACAAGGAAACATTCCAGCTCATCAGTAAACTATTGAGGGACGGCAGCAGGCTCGAGAAGCGCTTGTTGGACGAAAATAGAAATGATGAAGTAGAAGAAAATGATGATGAAGTAGACGAAGAAAATAGAGTAGAAGAAAAAAGTGATAAAGTAAAAGAAGAAAATTATGAAGTAGAAGAAGAAAATAAAGTAGAAGAAAATAAAGTTGAAGAAGAAAATGAAGTTGAAGAAGAAAATGAAGTTGAAGAAGGAAATGAAGTTGAAGAAGAAAACGATGAAGTCGAAGAAGGAAACGATGAAGTCGAAGGAGAAAGTGATGATGATAGAGGTGATGACGATTATGAAGATGAAGATAATGACGAATTCTGGGAGAAAGAAATAGCAGAGAAAATTATAATTTATCCACCATGTGTTATAACAATGTACGATGAGAGTCCTCCTAAGGGAGAACTCACATCTAAAAATTGGAAAGGGGGTGTTACGGTGTGACATCTTCACTACATCTTCACTACCATACAGGGAAGGATTAGGTCACATCGCCCTTTATGTCTAGTAGAGATAAGTGTGAACATCTTCACTACTAAATAGAAGATGATTACAATGTGACATATCTTCACTACCCGGATTATGTCACATGGTCATTGTATTTTGGTATAGAAGAGTGTGTTGACATCTTCACTACTAGGTAGAAGATGTCACTACTTTATTTTGTTATATTCTAGGATACCTATAAAATGGTATATAGAGTTCTAGGGTGCCTACAAAATGTTATATAGAGTTTAAGGGGACATTGTAAAAGCGTGAGACAGAGATCCAGGCTTTTGAGAAAAAGATAAAATAAAGCTTTGAAGCTTTAAAAGTGTTTAAGTTTGCTCTTCCTTTTGTTTGTAATTAATCTGATTGCGTGCTTCAGTCGGCCCGGGACTGGGGACGTAACAGTATGTATGTGTGGAGACTGAAATATAAATGTGTGTGTGTGTGTGTATGTGTGTGTGGAGACTGAAATATAAAATGTGTGTGTGTGTGTGTATGTGTGGAGACTGAAATATAAAATGTGTGTGTGTATGTATGTGTGTATGTGTGGAGACTGAAAAATAATGTGTATGTGTGTATGTGTGGAGACTGAAAAATAATGTGTGTGTGTGTGTGTGTGTGTTATAGTGTTACATGTGTGTGTGTGTGTGATAGTGTTACATGTGTGTGTGTGTTACGTGTGTGTGTGTGATAGTGATACATGTGTGTGTTACGTGTGTGTGTGTGTGTGTGTGTGTGTGTGTGTGTGTGTGTGTGTGTGTGTGTGTGTGTGTGTGTGTGTGTGTGTGTGTGTGTGTGTGTTATAGTGCTACGTGTGTGTGTGTGTGTTACAGTGCTACATGTGTGTTGTGTGTGTGTTTGTGATAGTGTTACATGTGTGTGTGTGAGTGAGTGTTACATGTGTGTGTGTGTGTGTGAGTGAGTGTTACATGTGTGTGTTACGTGTGTGTGAGTGTTACATGTGTGTATGTGTTCCATGTATCCCAATCACACCAATCTTCAGAATATATTTTATAACCCACTGACTGACTGACTGACTGACTACTTCTGATCTACAAGGCCCATATATATCATAACATTATTCACTCTTAGGCTATAAATAAATGTTCGTAAGCGTTCATTCATGGCAAGGAGTTTAAGAGGAGAAAATGAACCTTAATTAAATATTTTGGCGATATCAATAACACAAACATACAAACGAAACATTCTGAGAGCTTTGATAAATACAAGGTCAGGTTTTTTGTATAATTAAGGAAAGAGGAACAGACAGAGTTAAAAATTCTCTCTTTGTGCATTCCCCTCTCAACCACGGGAATATTGTTTGGTTTTTATTTTTATTTTTTGTTTTTTTACACGCATCAACAATTAATAATTTAAGCACATCCATTTCTGAACAAGTTTTTATATTCGTATTCACAAACTGCATGGCCCACTCATACATACATACATATATATACAGTATATACATATATACATACATACATAAATCCACACACATACATACAAAATACATACATACATACACACATACACACACATCAATCTATATATTACATACATACATATATACATACATAAATCCACACACATACATACAAATACATACATACATACACACATACACACACATCAATCTATATATTACATACATACATAAATTCACACACATACATACAAACACATACATACACACACACACATACATACACAACTCACACGCATGGAAAAACCACACTTAAGTTATAATTCTCTCCCCCTCCCCCCCTCCCTTTTTTTGTGGGGGGGAAGGGGGGAGGGGTTGAGGGGTTATTGTATAGTACCTACAGTGAATATTACCCTTCCTTCCCCTTAGTATTTCCCCCCTTCCCTTTGCCTTGGTGCCCCCCCCCCCTCTTTCCTTCCTTCCCCTTAGTATTTCCCCCCTTCCCTTTTGCCTTGGTGCCCCCCCCCCTCTTCCCTTTCTTCTGTCTTAATGTCCCCCTCCCTTTCCCCTTGATGCTGTCCCCCTTTCCTTAACCTTAGTACCCCCCCCCCACACTTCCCTTTGCTCTGGTCCTCCCCCTTCCCTAATCACCACCCATCTATACCCTCAGTCAGTCAGTCAGTCAGTCAGTCAGTCAGCCCTCCATCTATCCCTCAGTCAGTCAGTCAGTCAGTCAGTCAGTCAGTCAGTCAGTCAGTCAGTCAGTCAGCCCTCCATCTATCCCCTCACAACTCTTTATATTATATTGTTTTGTTGTTGGTGAATTGGAAGGTCTCTGATTCCTCCAAACTATGCCACTTAATTAAGAGGAGAGTACACTTTTGTTACATTGGAGCACCTTCATTCCTCCATAGTATGCCAGGAAACAAACAAGACCAGATTAACAAAACTAATGGTGGACTGCTGTTGCTGGGAATAGTTTGGAGGAATAATTATCTCCCAAAAATGCCAAAACTGTATCTTCCCCTATTAGCACAGCCACAATCAAACAAATATCCACCGACACTTTCTTTCCACCTTGCAATAAATCAGTATCATGTCAAATTATAATCATACAACAACAACACCTTACGTCAACTCAACCCCCTCAATTATTATTATTATGAGGTGCTGCGAAATCATACACGTGTTGTTCTTTATTACCAAGATATTTACTACGATGGAAGGAAAGTGTCGGTGGATATTATTATTATTATTACTATTACTATTACTATTATTATTATTATTATTATTATTATTATTATTACTATTACTATTATTATTATTATTATTATGAGGTGGTGCAAAATCATACACGTGTTGTTCTTTATTACCAAGATATTTACTACGATGGAAGGAAAGTGTCGGTGGATATTATTAATTATTGTTATTATTATTATTATGATGATGAGGTGGTGCAAAATCATACACGTGTTGTTCTTTATTACCAAAATATTTACTACGATGGAAGGAAAGTGTCGGTGGATATTTGATAGTGGCTGTCTGTTTTCAGGTATGGTTAGGAGGAATTAGTAGCCTTCCAATTCACCAACAAGAGAATCTACCCTTAAATAATAATAAAAAAAAAATAGAACCAAGTAGTTGAATCCTTACCTTATAAATAATGGTGGTGATTCTCCCTTCCCTCTGGAGCAACTGATTCCTCCAAACTAGTCCAAGGCAACGAACAGGACACCATTATTCTTGTCAGCTATTCTGGTCGTGTTGTTTCCCGGCATACAGTGGAGGAATCAAGAAGGTGTTCCAGTGTACAGTTGCCTCCAAATGTGGCGATACACACTGGTGAGGTACTCGTCTCCAATGCCATCCATTCAACCTGGAAAATAGGTCATGAAAAATCTCTAAATAGACCCAGGTCATGAAACACCTTCATAGTATCCCTGATTTTTGTAAAAGACAATTAAAAGGGGCTTTCGCTTCAACTATCCCTCTTTTTTTTATATATATGTAACTTCTTGTGCTTACTGTCCCACCTCTCAATCACCTTCTTCCTCGGGTGCTATATGACCTCGCTGTTGCGGCACCTAATTTCAATCAATCAATCAATCAATCGAGGTCATAATATATGCCATGGTATGTATCTAGATAATTTGAGGTCATAAAATAGGCTATGAAAATTCTCTCTAGATAAATCGAGGTAAAAAAATAGGTCATGAAAATTTGCTACATAAATCGAGGTCATTAATTAAGTAGGCCATGTTAACTCTCTAGAAAAATTGAGGTCATAAAATAGGTCATGAAAATTTGCTACATAAATTGAGGTCATAAACTAGGTCATGAAAACTCTAGAAAAATCAAGGTCATAAAATAGGTCATGAATTTTTTTTAGATAAATCGAGGTCATAAAATAGGTCATGAAAACTCTCTAGAAAAATTGAGGTCATAATATTGGACATGAATTTTTATAGATAAATCGAGGTCATAAAATAGGTCATGAAAACTCTAGAAAAATCGAGGTAATAAAATAGGTCATAATTTGTTTTAGATAAATCTAGGTCATAAAAAAGGTCATGAAAACTCTCTAGATAGATCGAGGTCAAGTAAGGTGGCCTTGGAATTATTCATATCGAGGTCATACATTGCTTTGTACACTCGCTTCGTCGACTCTCTCTCAAAACACAATGTATCCCAGGTTGTGTGTGTGTGTGTGTGTGTGTGTATGTGTGTGTGTGTGTGTAGAGTATGTGTGTGTGTGTGTGTGTGTGTGTGTGTGTGTGTGTGTGTGTGTGTGTGTGTGTGTGTGTGTGTGTGTGTGTGTGTGTGTGTGTGTGTGTGTGAATAGTGAGTCAGTAGCTGTTTGTAGTAAATTAGATGATACATAATCTATTTTCTGGAACGTTTCTCAGCTAACAAACGTGGGGAAGCTGTCAAACGTTTACACGAGTCACACCACTATTGTGAATTATTATTATTATTATTATTATTGTCCACGACTGTACAGCAATCTTTCTATACCATTAATTATCTGTACCACACGTTAAGAAAAGTTGCTGTATACATAATTATTATTGTTGTTGTTGATGTTGTTGTTGTTGTTGTTATTGCATGGATAGATAAGGACCCTGTGATCGTGTATGAAAATTGGTGTCTACTGATTCCTCCTAACCGTGCCACGAAACAAGCTCATTCCACAATAGCCAAATAAGACAGTGTTGTTTCGTGGCAATAATTGAAGGACTCGTTTATCTCCCAATTTTCTGACTACATCACAGGGTAAATTTATTTGGCTTTGGAAAACTGTGGGCCAAGTTGTGGTGAGGGTAATCAAAACTCTGGTCAACTCGGGACTATAACCTTCACTGACCTGACACGGATGGGGTTGGGGTGGAAAAGGGGGATGGGGAAGGGGGGATAATAATGATGATGATGATGATGATGATAATAATAACAATAATAACAATAATAACAATAACAAGAATAATAATAATAATAACAATAACAACAATAACAATAAAAAATATAATAACAATAATAATAATAATAATAATAATAATAATAATAATAATAATAACAATAATAATAATAAATAATTTTGGAGGGTGGAATGATGACACTAAAGACATGAGAACAGTGGAAGAGAAGAGAAACAGCAGAGAAACAGTGTCATGGCTGCAATTTGTAACCTGGTCTTGACGACTAATGATAAAATAACCATGATGCTAAATTTGAACACACACAGTCAGACATGTAAAACTTAGGTACTTAGAAAATAATAACAATTTAATAAGGGGGCTTGGGAGGGGGGGAACTGGGGGGTGGGGGGTGCGGGAATAGGGGGACAGGCTTGGGGGGGGGGGTAGAAAGAAAGCCTGTTTGTAACCTATTCCCGCAACCCCCCTAACCCCTCTCCCAAGCCTGTCCCCCTACTTCCAGCACCCCCCAAAACCCCCCTAACCTCCCCCCCCCATCCTGTCCCCCTATTCCCGCACCCCCTTAAGCAATATAACAATTTATTAACACAACCCTCACCTAAACACATTTAACTTAATTTAACCTAATCTTAAATACCTAACCTAATTTGAATTATTATACACAATACTGCTCCAATTGAATGAAAACACAGTGGAAGAGAAAAGAAGAGAAACAGAGAAAGAGAAGAGAAGTTAAGACGAAGAAAATGTAAAGTCACGGATGAGGAAATGACAAGATGACACTGTTGTATATTTCATTTTCTCGTGTGTGTGTGTGTGTGTGTTCTAAGTGTGTGTGTGTGTGTGTGTGTACATGCAAATTTTCTAAATGCTGAATGTGTGTGTGTGTGTCTGTGTGTGTGTGTGTTAATGAGGATATTGTACAGGTAATATATTTTTTGCTACCGAGACAATAATAATAATAATAATAACAATAATAATAACAATAATAATAACAACAACAATAACAATAACAATATTAATAATAATAAATAATAATTAGCGTTCCATCAAAAGTTGTCGCAATATATATTTTGTCAACTGCACACTGACCCCCTCACTGTCAACATACATTTTTTGACAGCTTGCAACATATATAGTATAAAAATTTATGCTTAAAAAAAAAAAAAAAAAAAAAAAAAAAAAAAATTCGCGTGTTGACAATTTTCCCGTCTGTCCAAAAGATGAACGATGTATACAAGCCTAAAATATAATATACATAATATACATTCTCTCTCTCCCCTGGGGTTAAGGGACCCTGTGATGTAGTCAGAAAGTATGGAGGTAAATGAGTTTTTCAAATATTGCCACGAGACACACACACACACACACACACACACACACACACACACCTACATGGAAGGAGCTTGTTTCGTGGTATAGTGAGGAGGAATCAGAAGCCTCCAATTATTATCATACACGATCACAGGGTCCTTAAAAGGGGAGGTGATTCTTGTGATGGTAAATTGGAAGGCTACTGATTCCTCCTAACTAAGCCAGAAAACAGACACATATCCTCAATGGTACTAATAGGGGATCTGTTGTTTCGTGGCATAGTTTGGAGGAATCAGAGACCTTCCAATTCACCAACAAGAGATCCAACCTCTCCCCTTCACGTTCCCGTCTGCAACTTGTCAACAATGAAGCTCTCTCATGATTGGTGGTAATGTGAGGAGCCATCAAACCACTCCTCATGTGATTGGCTGGAAATGAAGTACAGGAAGAGGCCAAAAACAATGTGTGTGTGTGTGTGTGTGTGTGTGTGTGTGTGTGTGTGTGTGTGAAAACGCTAGGAAGTCACCTAGTCAAGTGTGTGTGTGTGTGTGTGTGTGTGTGTGTGTGTGTGTGTGTGTGTGTGTGTGTGTGTGTGTGTGTGTGTGTGTACAAATGCAAGGAAACCACCTAAACAATTGTATGTGTGTGTGTGTGTGTGTGTGTGCGTATGCGAGTGCGCGTGTGTGTGTGTGTGTGTGTGTGTGCGTATAAAAAAAACATTACGAGACAAACTTCTCTCCCCACAAATATCCGCAATGGCAAATAATGATTACGATTTCTTGGAAGGGAAAAAGGAAACGAAATTTATCTCGAAGGCTGTACACATTCAAAGAGAAGGAAAGTGTAGTTGATGAGAATGGGAGAGAAGAGTGTGTAAGTACAGTGAGGTGAGGCAGGGAGGTGTGTAGGGGTGCAGCAGGTGTGTAAGCATAGTGAGACTGGTAGGCAGGTGTGTGGAAAGTGAAGGTGTGTGTGTGTGTGTGTGTGTATATGTGTGTGTGTTGAAGGAGGTGTGAATGGTGTTGAGGCAGGCAGGTGTGTGTGTGTGTGTGTGTGTGTGTGTGTGTGTGTGTGTGTGTGTGTGTGTGTGTGTGTGTGTGTGTGTGTGTGTGTGTGTGTGTGTGTGTGTGTGTGTGTGTGTGTGTGTGTGTGTGTGTGTGTGTGTATGGTATTGAGGCAGGTGTGTGTAGGGTGTGTGTGTATATGTGTGTGTGTTGACGGAGGGGGCATGGTGTTGAGGCCACAAATGGTTGGACAAACACGGTTAAAAGACACAATCAATCACTGAGGCAGGAGAGGAGGAGAGGGAGGGTTGACAGACAAGGCCCCCTAACCCTCCAACACCACCCACTACTACTACTACTACTACTACTACTACTGGGAGGGTAGAAGAGGGAGGGTTGTCAGACAAGTCCCCATCCCCCTCCAACACCACCACCTACTAATACTACTACTACTACTACTACTACTACTACTTCTACTACTACTACTACTACTACTACTTCTACTACTACTACTACTACTACTACTAATACTACTACTAATAAACAACAACAACAACTACTACTACTACTACTACGAAACTACTAATACTACTACTACTAATAATAATAATAATAAAAACAATACCATCATCACTTTCACCACCACCACTAATATTAATATCATCATCACCATCACATCACAGTCGCACCACTAAATCATCACACTACCCTCATCACTATTACCACCACCACCACCACCAACATCACTACCCAACTCACCATACTAAAATCTTGTTGTATCACCATCACCACCATACATACATTTTATATCACCATCATCACCACCACTACCATCACCATCATACTAAAATCCTACATCACCACCATCATCATCACCACCACCACCACCATACTAAAATCTTACATCACCATCACCACCACCATACAAAATCTGACATCACCACCATCACTACTACCATCACCATCATCACCATCCTAAAATCCTACATCACCATCACCACCATACAAAATCCTACATCACTACCACCATCACCACCATCATCACCACCCTACTAAAATCTGACATCATCACCTCAGCAACACACAATGCCAACCAATTTTCCAGTCTCGTGATTCTTCTTCATCTTTATAACTTTTAGTATTCAAAAGGAACCCCCCTCCCCCCCCATCTCCTCCATTTCCCATCCCCCCTTCCCATCCTTCCTTCTTTCCTTAGTATCCCCCCCACCTTTTTCTCCCTCCCTTCTTTCTTTCTTTCCTTCCCATCCCTCCCTCCCTCCCTTCTTTCCTTTCCCATCTCTTTCCCTCACTTCTTTCCTTCCCATCCCTCCCTTATTTCCTTCCCATCTCTCTCCCTCCCTCCTTTCCTTCCCATCCCCCCATCCCTCCCTCCTTTCCTTCCCATCCCCTCTTCCTTCCCTCCCTCCCTCCCTCCCTTCTTTCCTTTCCTACTTCCCTCCCTCCCTTCCTTCCCTCCCTCCCTCCCTTCTTTCCTTTCCTACTTCCCTCCCTCCCTTCCTTCCCATCCCTCCCTTTCCTTCCGTTTCCTGCCTTACGTCCTGGTTCGTTTCCTGTCTCTCTCTCTCTCACTCTCCCTCCCTCTCCCTCTCTCTCATATCCCACATAAGGACCTTGTTTTTTTTCTCTCTCTCTCTCTCTCTCTCTCTCTCTCTCTCTCTCTCTCTCTCTCTCTCTCTCTCTCTCTCTCTTTGTTATTCTTGCTTCTTTCACATCTCCTATATTTTTATTTCGGTCTCTCTCTCTCTCTCTCTCTCTCTCTCTCTCTCTCTCTCTCCTATCGTCTTTCATGTTTTCATTTTGAGACAGAAAGATAGACAGACAGACATACAGACAAAGAGATAGACAGACATACAGACAGAAAGATAGACAGAGACAAAGAGATAGACAGACAGAAAGATAGACAGAGACAAAGAGATAGACAGACAGAGACAGAAACATAGACAGACAGACATACAGAGATAGAGACAGAAAGATAGACAGAGACAAAGAGATAGACAGACAGAGACAGAAACATAGACAGACAGACATACAGAGATAGAGACAGAAAGATAGACAGAGACAGAAAGACAGACATACAGACAAAGAAATAGACAGACAGAAGAATAGACAGACAGACAGACAGAGACAAAGAGATAGACAGAGACAGAAAGATAGACAGAGACAGAAAGACAGGCATACAGAGACAAAGAGATAGACAGAGACAGAAATATAGACAGACAGAGACAAAGAGATAGACAGAGACAGAAGAATAGACAGACAGGCAGAGACAGAAAGTAAGATAGACAGACAGACAGACAGAGACAAAGAGATAGACAGATAGACAGAGACAAAGAGATAGACAGACAGACATACAGAGACAAAGAGATAGACAGAGACAAAGAGATAGACAGACAGAAAGATAGACAGAGACAGACACATAGACAGACAGACAGACAGAAAGATAGAAAGATAGACAGACAGACATACAGAGACAGAAAGATACAGAGACAGAAAAACAGACAGACAGACATACAGAGATGGCAGTAAGTTTTCGAAAATAAAATCTAATGGGCATGTTAGGTGTCGCGTATGACCCTTCAGAGAGGCAAGGAAGGAAACGCAACAACAACAACAATCACAACAAACAACAATAACAACGACCACAACAACAACAACAAACATAACAACAACAACAAACACAACAACCACAACAACCACAACAACCACAACAGCAACAACAACAATCACAACAAACAACAACCACGACAACAACAACCACAACAACAACCACGACAAACAACAACGACAACAACAACCACAACAACAGCAACAACCACAACAACAACAACAACAACAAACACAACCACAACAAACAACAACAACAACCACAACAACAATCACAACAAACAACAACAACCACAACAACAATCACAACAAACAACAACAACAATCACAACAAACAACAACAACCATAACAACAGCAACAACAACCACGACAACCACAACAAAAACAACCACAACCACAACGGAAACAACAAACACAACCACAACAACCACATCAACAAAAACAATCACAACCACAACCACAAACACAACAACGATGATAACAACAACAACGAACCAATGTGAAAAATCTTTAAAAATTACTGAACAATGAAATGTGGATACTGTACAATCAGGGTAATAGAATCGTGTACAGTTGTGGACATGTGAAAGAGAGACAGTGTAACGGGGGCCCCTCATTGAGCATAGGGTTGGAGGAGACATTGTGTGTGTGTGTGTGTGTGTGTGTGTGTGTGTGTGTGTGTGTGTGTGTGTGTGTGTGTGTGTGTATATGTGTGTGTGTGTGTATATATGTATATATATGTGTGTGTGTATATATGTGTATGTGTGTGTGTGTGTGTGTGTAGAGGCTCGTTTGAAGTGTGTCAGTTTCTTATGTCCGCAACTGTACACACACACACTGCAGGGCAATGATGGGGATAAAGGTAGGTAGGTAGGTATAGGTAGGTAGTGAGGAGTTTACTGCTGTGAGCTGTTTGTTTATCGTGTCTCTTTTTTTTCTGTTGACCAGCATCACGGTAACAGAGAAAAATAAACAGAAGATAGATACCATGCAGGGAACGTTGGAGGGGAGATTTAATTCTGTTGTTGGTGAATTGAAGAGTTACTGATTCCTCCAAACTATGCCAGAAAACAGACTCCCTCAGTTCAGTGGTAGTATATTATAAGGGGATCTGTGTTTCGTTCGTGGCATAGTTTGGTAGAAATCAGAGACCTTCCAATTCTTCCCTTAAGGGGGTAATTCGCTTTTTTTGTTACATTGGAGCTGCTCGATTGCTCCAAAGTATGCCAGGTAACAGGACCAGAAGGGCAAAGATAATGGTGTTCTGTTGTTGCTTGGAATAGTTTGGAGGATTCAGTTGGTCCAGAATTACCAACACAAAACTTCCCCCTTAAAGGACCCTGTGATGTCGTTAGGAAATTAGAGGTAAATGAGTCCTTCAAATATTGCCACGAAACACACACACACACACACACACACACACACACACACACACACACACCTATATGGAAGGAGCTTCTTTCAGGGCATAGTCAGGAGGAATCAGAAGCCTTCAATTCTCATACACGATATCACAGGGTCCATAAGGCGTGAGTTGAGGGAAGGAAGGGTTCAGGTGTTGTGAGAAAATGAACAGAGCAATGTTTATGGGATTACAGGGGGTCAGGTGTGTGGTTGAGACGTGTTCGGTTAGAGGTTTAGGTTTGTTTTGTTGCTTGGTGGTCGTGAACGTTCCTATCAGGGGTGAGCAGGGAAGGGGAAGGGGAAGAGGTAGGGAAAGGGAAGATAGGGGAGGATAGAAGGGTGGGTGGGTAGGGGAGGATAGGGGAAGGAGGGGTGGGTAGGGGAAGGTGGGAGGAGGGAGGGAAGGGGAAGGTATGGGTAGGAGAGGATAGGGGAAGGTATGGGTAGGAGAGGATAAGGGGGGAAGAGGAGGGTAGGGAAAGGAGTGAGTAGGAGAAGGAATTGGTGGGTAGGGGTAGGGGAAGGAGGGGTGGGTAGGAGAAGAAATTGAAGGATAGGGGGTAGGGGAAGGAATTGGTGGGTAGGGTTAGGGTAAGGAGTGGTGGGTAGGGAGAGGTAGAGGTAGGTAGGGGTAGGGTAAGGAGTGGTGGGTAGGGAGAGGTAGAGGTAGGTAGGGGTAGGGTAAGGAGGGGTGGGTAGGGAGAGGTATAAGGGGAGGTAT